>JACEEZ010020499.1:22597-61047 GCA_016584305.1 Chionoecetes opilio | reverse complement strand
AAGGGGTTTATGGGTCACTCAACACGAGTATTTGGCATTGTCGGTATCTGTGCAGTAGGACAGATCCGGTTCTCAAGTCGCTTGTGATCCCTGTCTAACTCTATGGATGCGAGACATGGACACTAAATAGCGACTTGAAGAGGCGAATTGATGCCTTTGGTAATTGGTATCTTAACAGAATCATGGGGTATCGCCGAGATGACTACGTGTCAAATCAGCGATAGCACCGTGAGACTGAATCGAGGCCTATTACCTGCATAGTCCGTCAGCACCAACTTTGGCTATATGAGCATGTGGCACGCTAACCTGAAACCGATCCTTCCCACCAGGTTGTATCTGTAAGAGACAATCACCTGGAGGAGGCCAAGGTTCGTGGCTGGGCAAGTTGATGTTTCCTGCTGAGATTTGCTTGGTATGGGAAGGGCTCCTGCATGGGGGCTCGTGCATTGTGACCCCCGGGAGTGGCGTCATAGGGTGGGCGAGACGACGTATGTCCCCAATTGCTGATGATTATTACCTCACAATCTAATTGCTCTCAACTGTATATAAAGTAAGTTTTCATTTTTTTATGTTGCTATGATAATATTTGCACTCTATTAACCATATTCAGTAAAGTTTCTTGCTCTGTTGCTTCTATATAATATTCCCACTCTTTAAATTGTGTTTTAGTAAATTGGTTATTTTTGTTCTTGTGTGTGAGGTTTACTCTCTCGCTACCTCACCATTTACCCTTATTAAGAAAGGAGATACGTGATCAAAATTATGTGAAATTTTCATTATGTATGCCAGCACAGAGCCTAAATTTGTACAGAAAAAAGATTGAAAATCAAAAATTCATAATTAGAGATAACATAATACTTATATGGTCACTGAGGATAGGTAATTTCTCCTCATTTAAGAAATTAATGACTTTTTTTTTTTTTTACATCTTGGCCTATAGTGCCTGTAGGTAGTGCCATCCCACCTCTAGAGGTGGGATGGTAGGCCCTGGAGGTTTACTTGAGGGCTGTGATGGTTGGCCCTCGCCCGTGGTGGCACAGGCAGGATTTTTATACTGACGCTTGTGATTAGAGGCTCATGCCGCCCCCATGTCCTCCGATGCACTCGCAATCGAAGGTAGAGTTAATGGGAAGGACTGCAGTAACCCTCTCTAATTTGAACCCATATGATTCGAACTTTGGATAATTCGACCTGCTTCAGGCCAAGTTCAAAGTTTTCAACAACTTTTCAACTTTCCATAATCAGAACTGAAGTTTGAATTTTCTGAGTTTTCTGCAGCATCTTCCATCTCCTCTGTGCCATCCACTTCGTCAGCCAGCCTCCACATCACCTCCAACACATTAAGCACCTCAAGCACTGAAGACCTTACCTTACAAATCCCCAGAGTGACACCTGCCAGGGCTGCATTCAGTAGCGGTCCCCCCCCCCCAACAGCCTCCCTACTGAACGATACTGAACGCTTCACAATTTACATTGCTACCAATATAGCAGCTGCCGAAATGTATCTCTGTGGCTATTCTTATTGTTGAAGAATAACTTGCTGATGACCCTGTATTTGATGCGCAGAAGTTATAGCAGCAGGAAATGAAATATTAAGGAGGCAAGAGGAGGAGAGCGAAAAGCAGAAGCAGTCCTTTCCCTTTGTTTACATACCCTACTTTGTGGCACGAGCTGGCAACTCAGTAGCGATCCACCTCCCAGGGCTGGAGTGCAAGGGTAGCTTGCGCTAGGCATACTGTATACTGACGTCACCGTGCGCCTCAGTGTACAGTAGTACTGCATTTCAAGACTTCAGTATTAGCCATGTTTTGGTGAGTACAAGTACTACAATCTGTGCTGTTTTGGCATGTTTGAGTGAGTTCTTATTTGTGTGTGTGTGGGGGGGGGGGGGGGTAGAGGTAACCATCGGATAATTCGGACTTTCGGCTAATTCGACCCAGGCCTCCCCCCAATTAGATCGAATTATAGAGGGTTTACTGTATAAAAAGTCAATGAAAGGAAGAATTAAACAAACCAAACTACACTACTAGCTTACCCTTCATATCGTGGCCGGGTGTGACAGTAATGTTCTTGATGCACTACAGAATGCATTCTTGGTACATAACATTGTACTATTTAGTATACTACCGAGTACTGTCAATTTTTCTTCATTAAGGTGAGATAGCACTAAAAGGCTGGGTTGCTAACCTACACTTGAACTTTATTTCACTTTGTGCTCACAAGTTGACAAAGTCAGACAGACAGGGAAAGCCAATCAAAGCTGGCATCTACAATATGTGTTTACATATTTTTCTCTGTAATTTTGCTGTCTCACAGCAAAACAACTGATTCTAACAATTTACAGTGTGGTTGTGGATTAAGAAAGCATTTAATAACTCAAAACCACTAGAAACTAAATAAGATACTAAAAGTGTAAGTGAAAAAACTGCAATTTCACCACTTTCAAACACGCTTCATTGTATATAAAGTAAATTAATTAAAAAGTAGCAACTAAAGTGGAGGGGCTTAAAAGTATGTGAGTCACAGCAGGGCAAAGGGAGGGGGTTAGAAATGTGGGGAAGTGAGTAGGTAGGGAGGTGGTGCGTGATAAGAAAGCAAGAGTTACAGGAAGGATGTGCGTATAGGATGATGGTACATATTAGTCCATGGGCCGGACCAGATATCGGTACCACCCAAGGTGGCAAAACTATACTTGTGCCATTTTGTTTGCTGCATCAATAGAAGTAAAATAATGTATTTGCCTTTCCATGTTGGTAGCTTTACGGTATATTTTTGTGAAAACCCACTTTCATAGGGTAATTTTTTCATATTTTCCGTTTTTATTTATGAAACGGTGCATCGTAGGCATAAAGGGTATATTGACTAAGGATTTAGTAAATTAAATTCTGCACAGGTTTGTCTCCATGCATTTTTGCTATATATGTCATAGTTTTTGCGCAAATGAAGCCTGAAGTTGAAGGCATGTTTTCATCATAATTGAAAAAAATTGCGTTTCCCAGCCATATTTCGTTCAATAACTCTAAAACAAGTAATTTCTCGATAAAATGCCATAGAGATGAGATTGTAGGGTGATGATTCATCTTTTAAATGGTACTCTTATTATTCTTCAAATGTTATATATTGACGTCTAAGAGGCTAAAAACAAAAAACTGTATATTCACAGAAATCCATATCTTAATATCATTTACGTCTTAAGCCTTATATAATTACCAGCGTATTTACGTTGAAAGAACTGGAAAAAAACATTTCTAATCCATGTTCTTGTCTGATGCAGATGGACGAGCTGAATGATGGCGGACACTGAGCACCCTTGTACTGATCAGACTCCAAAACGCCCGCGGCTAGAGTGCATCATTCATTGTTCCGATGACAATGAAAATCTAATTTCCACAATCAGTCAACTCCTGGAAAACTCTCCTCCGGGCAGCTCAAATACGGCATCATGAGCTGCCGTCATTCATTGGAGTTGGCTGAAGACACTCCCGAAGGAGAGATCCCTGCTCTCAATTACCACAGAAAATGTCGCAGCATCTTAAACGATGAAGAAAGCACTAGACAGATGGCATCCTTGCTCAAAAAGAGAAGACTACCAATGGCTGTCCTGAGGATAGCAGCCCTGCAAGGCTGGTCATGCAATCCCTAGCACCTCAAGAACATATGAAGCAGAGTGCATATTTTGCCAGAAAACAAACAAGTACGCCAAACGACAGAAGACTCGAGAAGTGTTGGTGAAGTGCAGAGAACTGAGAGCTGATGCTAAGATCAGGAATGCCGCCACAAAGAAACTGGACAGGTCCTGCTATAGATTCTACACCGGGGCGAAACTTCACAGCAGAAGGGTGCTGTCAGTGCCGATGACAAAGAAGATGAAGATATATATGAGGCGGCTGTTAGTCAGTCATACAGTGAGCTCTTTCATTACATCAGAATGGAGCTTTTTCGGTACCCCAAAGGTCCTGATGATGACTGATGTTACCTCTAGACTTGTGGCATCCATGAAGAGCTTTGGTGTAGACCAAGTGCAGGACTCCACCAAAAAGCACCTGCGGCAAAGGATTGAGAAGGAGTTTGGTGGATTTCTTCACATCATCCAAGATCATAATGGCAAACTTCTCATCTATCCAGACAGCTTAACTGTGCAGGAACTTGTCAGGGAAAACCAATCTCTAAAGAAACAGTTGAAGACTCTGTCCAGAGGTGATGCCCAGGAACTCCAAACAAAGGCTGCCAAGCAACTCAGGGCTGACATCAAGACCAAAGCCAAAGATATCAACCTAACCTAATCAAGCTAACAGAAGACAAGTGGGAGGAGGTACCTGAGCTCGAGTCGACACAAGAAGAGGCTGATACCTGCCTGCTTCTCCACATGCTGCATGCAGCGAGAGATGGCTACAAGGCAGTCGTCATTTGCTCAGAGAACACTGATGTCTTCATCATTAGCCTTGCCATGCACAGCACCATGGATATCTCTATCTACCAGAAGTTTGGAACCAAGACTCGCACCCGATACGCAGATGTAGACAAGATCGGGAGAAGTCAAGAGCAGGGTGTCTGCGACAGCCTGATTGGCCTGCATGCATTCACTGGATGTGACTCTGTCAGCTACTTTGCCGGTAAAGGCAAGCTTATTGCACTGACGCTACTCAAGAACGACCCGTCTAACCAGGCATTCAAGCAGCTGGGCCAATGCTGGGAATTGAGCGATGAGATCTTTGATAAGCTTGAGCAGTTCACGTGTGCAATGTATGTTGGCAGCAGGAGCATCAAGAGCAGAAGCAGGGCCGCAGGGGGCAACAGTGTCAACGAGCTGCGCTACCAGCTCTTCTGTGCAAAGATAGGGAAGCAGAGTCAAGCCAGCTGCCACCATGCAGAGACTGCCTCTTCCTACACGCACAGAGAGCCAACTTCCAGGCTGCTATCTGGAGACGCTGTTTAGAGCCCAAGGCCAACGTGCCAAGCCCCCGTGAGCATGGCTGGACTGAAGAAGACAGGAAGCTGAACATCCTCTGGATGCGTTCAGCACCAGCACCAGAGGTGGGGGTTAGAGCTTACTGGCTTGCAAGTGTTCATGGGTTTGCAAGCTGCCTGACTGTGCATGCCTGGTCAATGGCCTCACATGCACTGATATGTGCAAGCTCCAGACCTGCACCAACCAAACAGTGCAGCAGCAGGAACCCGACCTTGAGCCGGATTCTGAGGATTCAGAGAATGAGTAAACGGTTTCAGCAGATACATATGTTTCTGGCGCTTCTATGCATGTCTAAAGGGCGCGTCACACTAGCACTTTTTCCGTCTAGTTTTTTCAGCAACTTTCTAATAACTAACAATTTTCTGACTGCAAGCCGTCACACACACAATCGTTCGCCTGCACTACTAGTCAGCTGTTCCTTCGACTGTAAACAAACATGGCTCCGACGCCAGGGCAAGCTATTGCTGGTATACACTTAATTATGTGTATTATTTATCAATAGTAGACCTAATATCGACCTAGATAAGACCTAGAATATCAAGGCCTTCTTGGTGTACAAGTCTGATCTGTGGTCCCAGAGACAAGCTTGGGTGGCCACGCGTATGCATTCAACGAGAAATTCTTCTGAGCTACGTGTCCACAGCATTTCGTCTATAATCTTAAGTTGAAGTCTTGGAGAGAGAAACAAATTTTGAGTATGTCTTGAAAAAGAAACACAACGAGCTTGACAGACGACCTACAAAGCGATACTAAACAGAAAGGTCACAAGAAGAAGAAGAAGAAGAAACAATCGAGTCATGCGAGAGACTGTTGGCTGTTATATAGAACCGGCTTTTAAATGTATCTACATGTACAATAGTCACTTGAATATTTTTAATACTTTCAAATGTATTGAATTATAATATAAGCAAAAGTGTGTGTGTGTGTGTGTGTGTGTGTGTCCGCTCCAGGTACCGCCCCCTGTGGCGGAATCCCCGCATATGGCACAGTTTTGGAACCGGCTCGAGCAGGGGAAGGTTTTAAGCCCATTTATAAGATGATCCGATCACTTTTTTTTTCTTTTTTTTAGCAGCCTATTAGCGAGAATTGTGAAAAAAAGAGTGGGTTGCGAGAATTGAGGAACCTTGATGTAGGGTGATGGGTAATGGGTGAGTGAATGGGTGGGTGATGGGTAATGGGTGTGGGGTGATGGGTGAGTGAATGGGTGGGGGTGATGGGTGAGGGAATAGATGGGGGGGGTGATGGGTAATGGGTGAGTGAATGGGTGTGTGGTGATGGATAATGGGTGAGTGAATGGGTGGGGGGTGGTGGGTAATGGGTGAGTGAATGGGTGGGGGGTGATGGGTAATGGGTAATGGGTGAGTGAATGGGTGGGGTGATGTGAATAGGTTGGCGTTAATACATACATTTCTACATCCATGATTTCAGGAAAGCTAGAAGGGGCTATCTGGAGAGTCTGTGTTTGGTGGGCCTTCGGCCCACCAATAGCCCTCCGCAGGAGCTAGCCAAAAAGTCCGCCCGGAGGGCGGCTTTGTGGCTAGTGAATTATAATTTGCAAAAAATTACTAATTTATATCGAATATCTTTAAAGTAATCACTATGGATTTTGATTTGACTATGAAAGTTGTCTTCAACTTTCCATATGAAGACGATCACGATCGTCTGACTCAGACTGACTGATTCAGAGGGACTAACTAGTCAGAGCGAGAAAAAACCAACGGAGATCGTCTAACTAGACGGAAAAAGTGCTAGTGTGACGCCGCCTTAAAGGTTCCATATGACACAACAAATTTTAATACAATAGTTTCAAAAATATTAGTCCTTGTTATGTTCACAAGAAGTCGCATAGAAGTACACATTCAGACTTCATTGCATATGGTAGCGACACATTTCTGTTCATTAGTATTAGTGTTTTAACTTTTATGTCATTTAACCTGATGCCAGCTTATTATGTTATTGTGTGTATATTAGCAAATAAAACTGTAATTGAATGAACTTCGATTTGATATTTTCAGAAGGTTAAAGTAATCGTCCAGACCCAATTTTTTTGGGCCGAATTATGTTGAATGTGTTTATGTAGGTGTTTATGCATTAAAAAACACCTAATCCACCAAAAATAATTGATTTCCAGGCCTTATTTCCGTAAAAAACACGACTTTTGTAAAAAAGCGCGGAAAAAAAAAAATCTTCCCTCCAACAGGGCTACGACTGTTATTGATGACGTCAGAACAGGGACGCCTGAAAGGCACTCTGGCTGACACCTGTCGGCAAATGTTATGATGAGCGATTGTACTTCGGTGTCAGACAGTGAATCTGTCGCTGTGACAGATCTAGAGTACGATGCTCATCTGACACCGAAAGAAATGACGCTGGTTGCGTATATTATGAGGAAAACGAACCTCAAAATTGTCATGGGATCCTATATGTTTGAGCCCGAGTACGAGGTGGATGAACAGGTGTTAACAGAGCCTGAGGTTCAGCAGGACCTGGCACTTCTCCAAAACATGGATTGGTAAATAAGGTTAAACCATGTGTGTGTGGGAATCACAATGAAGGTACTTTCGAGAAAATCCCATGGTTAGTTTGGAGCTACAGTCAAACGTCATTACTCGGAAACCACATACTAGCATTAACTACAGCATAGAGTTGGAAAATATGCGGGCGGGAAGGCAGAAAGTGTGACAGCCACACCACCACAGGGTCTCTCACCACAGGGCATGCCCACTCCACAACTGGTTTACTTGGTTTACTTGGTCTTGTTAAGAGGCAAAGCCTCACAGTCGTGGTGGTCCACCGCTGCTGCCAGTCCTGGCGTCCCTGTCTAACAGGGCCACCTGGTCTGGTATGGTGTTGGACTGAGTCACTGTCTTACGGGGGGGCGCCGCCCTTGTCCAGCACAACCCGTTGTACACAGGCTCACCTCACACTCGTCGTCCCAACCCACACACTGGGTAGCCGACTAGTCGTGCTGCACACTCTCACCCAGTCTTTCACCCGCTGTGTACCCTCACTACACACCGTTTCTCAACACAACTGCTCGCCCCAACACACTATAGGCGTGTATCACCCTACACATGCCACTCCTTTCCCGTGTGCAAACTTTTCTCGAAAGGCACAGCTGTCTTGCTGCACCCATAAAGGATGCATGCATGTGGCATATAGCAAAAAAAAAAACTATCAGAAACACCCAAATATCTTCAAGTACTATATTTACCTCTGTGTTTACGTGCCTCTCTGATCAGCGCGGGAAGAGGACCCTCCCTGATGCTACGTCACTGAGCCTGAGCGCATCGTCTGCAAACCTTGAGGAGTGTTTGAGAACTCGGGGAATTTGCAGATTTTGATTGCGGATTATTAAAAACGGCTGACTGGATACAAAAGTGACGACGTATTGTTGATATACTCGTTAATGGCTATGATTTGATTGCATTAAATCAGGAATGATGAAATGGTCTGGACGATTACTTTAACCTATAGTAATATCACTTTCACAGTTGCGGATGTCCATAGTTGAGTGCCGTTGGGTGCGGCTATAAAAGTCGCAATTACTAGCACTAAGCTACCACCTAGCAAGGGCTATCATATCAAAAAATATCCTATAGACATGGGGGAATATAAAAAAACATCACTAGGCCTTGCCACCTCAGATGGTACCAAAAAGTTATTTTGGGGGGTCCGGCCCATGGACTATATTGAGGGAGGAGGCAGGGAAAGAATGAAGGCCATGTGGGATGAGAGGGGGTGTCTGCCATATCGCATCAAGATCCATTGAATTGCCAAAACCACAATCCAGGCAAGTGAGAACAAATGTGATCGCATCTCAAGCATCTACCACTATGCTTCATGCCAATTCCTTCAAAGCATTGTGAAAAAAAACATATAGCATGTCATACAGCATAAATGCCTGACTCGCAAAGTGCAACTGTCTTATCACCTACAGCGATGTTGTATCTACAGTTCTGGGTTTGGTGATGGGATTACTGTAGGACTTAGTCACATAATACAAATTTCTACCGAAATCATTACTACACTTGCCTGCAGTAAGTTTCCTTCCTCTGAGAGATGCTTTTCCACCTTTCTATACAGTTGCTCCAGTCCCCTCTTCACCTCCTTACCAGGATACTCTCTGAGGAAGGATACATAATCAACACCATCACAACCCAAATTTGCTAAATGTATATTTGAAAGGAGAGACATATACAAGGGATATAATTGTTCATGGACATGTGCCACTGAGTGAAATTAGTCATGAGATGAAAGCTTTGTTGGGAAATATGGCATAGAGATGAGTATAGATAAGACAAAAAAAGAAACTAAAAACCAAGCTGTTTGCAGACAACAATATATGTACTGCTAGCAGAGTGAGAGATTCACATAAAGATTGGTTTATGAGTTTTAAATACCGATTGTGTGAGGAGACATCTAAAAGTTAATGTGGGAAAAGTAAGGTGATGGCATTTGAGATCAAAGGGAATAAAGCACAGTAATACCTCACTTAATCAGACTTCAATACATCGGAATTCATCTACATTCGACCAAACCAAGCGAACTGTTATAATATTAACTGAACAGTTTCAGTGAATCTAATCACAATCTGGATTTACTGACTTTATCTACTACACAGTCTTCCCTAATGGATCCCTTCAGCTGTTCACCATAAAACAGTAAATAAAGCAGTTTTCAGCAAAACAATATGGTGAAAAAAAATTCACGGACTGTCCATGTAGCAAAGAAACAGAGAATAGGACTATCATGTGTACGCAGCAGTTGCAAGCAGTGACTGTTGTGGTTCAGTATGTCGTGTGGCATCCTTCTGTGAACAATGGGACGTGTGCTACATGTGATTTTGTGACCACGTTCCTGTGCTCTGTTGTGATTTCAGTATGGACCTCAGACAAAACAGTGCAAACGTCAAATTCTATGTCACTCTGGGAAATTGACAATGCATACCCTTGAAATGTTAAAGCATGCCTACAGCAATGAAAAAATGTTCTGAATGACGTTTTTGAATGGCACTCGTGTTTCAAGAGAGGCAGAACATCACTGAACGATGACGAGAGGTAAGGGCTACCTTCAATGACCACAACACCAGAAAACATTTGAATATTTTTTATATTACACGTAGACCCTGTTTAACTAATGAGTTACGTTCCTAGAAAATAGTGTGTTGAGCAAAAATGCATTAAGGCGACCGGACCCTTGAAAATAATGCATTTTCGACCCAGACCTCGAAAATTATTTAAAAATACGTTAGTCTCTCTCAGAGTGTCTACAATTTTCTTTTACAAGTTTCTAAGTTAATCCATTCCACTTTGAAATCCATCATGTTTACAACTATTTAAAGGGATTTAAAGGGCACTCCGTGTGGAGACAATAAGTTTTTTTTCAATGAAAATGGTTTCCCAGTGTTTTTTGTTCAATTTTATTGATTTCGGGGTTGTTTTTTGTATCAAAAATTTATGTTCATATATTATCAACGTGTGGGTGGTGTCAGGAGCGTACTGACTCATGGAAATTGATGTCATCAGCCATTGCTACCCTTTTACACACATTTCTTTGCTTGAGAAAGTTGGAGGCAATGGGTTGCCCATCAAAGAAGACAGTAAGGTAGAGAAAAGTGGCAGAATACATGAATCAGAGGAGGAGCAAGCAGAGTGAAAAGAAGCAAGCAGGAGTGTGTGGCGTGGAGGTCAACGGCGTCCCTCCCTCCCTCAACACTGTCACTGCCTTTGTTGATTGCCTCTCACCAAGAACAATTTCCTTCGACCTCTCAGCAGTCACCCACATTGCCACAAGATATTTCTGAGTTGCTGCTCCTGTAGTAACGAAACCAGAGCAGCAGTGTCGTCTCTTCAAAAATAACTTCCCCGCCCCCTCCCAAGATGAAGAGAGAATCATCCTCTCGAATTCCCAGCTCGAGAGCTTGGTATTAAAAACTTGCAAGAGATACGAGGATACACCACAATTAAAAAAAACACATAATGGATTTGACTGCTCAATCACCGTCAGCTGCCCAACCTGTTAAAAGCTAAAATCAGTGACACCGCGTCAGTTGGTCACAGGTGATCACCACAATTTTTTTAAGTAATTGTCCTGGTGCCAATTAACTGATATATGAAATAAACACTTATTCACCTTTAACTATTTTTGTTCTCCATTTTGTTTGAATTTGTACTGCTAAAAGCAAAAAATGGAAGTTACTCATTGGTTCACAGAAAATGGCTCATATCTCGAAACCTAAGTTATCTGCATTTTGATGGATATTTCTCTGGTATTTTTCAAGATAATGCATATAATGAAGACGTTTTCTAAAAGAAAAAGAAAGGCAATTATATTTTATTGTGAGACATTTTCAAAAAGAGATAAATATATCATACAGATTTTTTATCCATGGAAAAAACTCAATTTTTGTCATACTTAAATACGTATTTTTTTTCTCCAAAAAAAAATACGGACAAAATTTTTCTGACAATCAAAAAAACCTATGGGTCCCCTCAATCCACAGACAGGGTTTCAAAGCAATCGGTTGAAAAACGAATGCCTGATTTCGCAAAACAATGATGCCAATGTACAAAAAATTTACGCGCATATTTTTTTTCTCATAAACTTTGACACATATCTCAATAAAACATTTGTATTTTTATGTTTCAGCAGTAACAAGTACAAACCTAAAAAATAATACAAATTCAAAGGAAAAAAATCCTTCTTAAGTAACAGGCGTCCGGTACCCTTAAACAAATTATATTTCCTATTGACTGGCCATTAAATAAGTTGAGATACATTCTTAAGACTAAAAATCACATCACGACCATTCATAAAATATAAAAAAAAGACAGGGATAAAACGGCAGTCAGCGTAAATACAGCTAGCGGGAAAATCGACAAGATGAAGAAGTGCAACTTAAAGGTTTATTATACAAATTGTAGGAGTATATTAAATAAGATAGATTTACTGAGAGGAACATCTTGTGTTGAAGATTTTGATATAATAGCATTAACAGAAACATGGTTAGATATGTACAGGCAAAGTATTAATCCAGAAGTTGAGATAGCGGGATATAAGTTATTTCACAAGGACAGGGTAGGAAGGAGAGGCGGAGGAGTTTGCACTATATGCCAGGATACATTGCAGTGCTGTGTTAACAATGTTATGAAAACGGATGATAGCTTAGAGTCTATATGGGTGGAAATTAGAGAAGGAACTGATAAGATGGTCTTGGGTGTAGTGTACAGGCCTCCAAACTTATGTAAAGAGGATTCAGCTCTTATATGGCAGGAAATAAGCAAGGCTTGTAAATATAATCGATTATGCGTGGTAGGAGACTTTAATCTTAGGAGCATTGACTTGGATTTAATTATAGAAGACAATGATGCAGAGGATTTGTTAAAACTAGTTCAAGATAACTTCCTAAAGCAAGCAATCAAGGAGCCTATTAAGGGAGATAAATATTATAGATATATTACTAACAAACAGGGAAGATTTAGTTACTGAGGTGGAAGTTGGAGGTATGTTAGGAAAAAGCGACATTGCGAAATCAGATTTTGATTAAATTGGGAGGTGGGAAGTAGAAGTGTAAATAAGCATAGAGTACCTGACTTCAGAAAGGCTAATTATGTTAGGATTAAGAAGACACCTGGAAGGAATTAACAGGGACAAGAGGGAAGTGTGAGTTGATATCTGTGGTCGGGACGGAGGGGGGTGGCGGTGAGGTCAGTGCGGAAAGGGATTATAATACCTTTGTCAGCAATTTAATTGAACGTCAGAAAAAGAATATTCCTTATAGGGCGATAAGATCAGGAAAACGAGCCCAAGTGAAATAACTGAGTTTTTAAAACACAACATAGGGTAAAAAGGGACATGTATAAGAAAATTAAGGATGGGCAGGTGAATAGAGAGCAGTATAACGAGATGGCTAGAACAGTGAAAAAATTAACAAGAGCAGCAAAGAACAATTATGAGATTAAGGTTGCAGGAAAGGCAAAGACCGATCCTAAGGTATTTTTCAGGTTTATAAAACAAAGACTAGGAATTATTGGGGCCATTAAAAAATGAGCAGGGGGAGATTGCAAACATGGCAGAGGATATGTGTAAAATTTTAAATGATTATTTCTTTAATGTTTTTACTCAGCAGGATAAACAGAAGGTACCTGATAGTACACAGATGTTTAGAGGAGAGGATGATGAGAAACTCAAAGATATTGTGATAACTAGGGAAATGGTAGAAGGTATAGACAGAATGAAGACTTTTAAGTCACCAGGACCAGATGAAGTGTATCCCAGAGTATTAAAAGAATGCAAGAGGTTGTTAGTGAGGCGTTAGTGCATATTTTTAGGAAATAGATTGATATAGGGGAAGTGCCGTTAATGTGGAGGAAGGGAGATGTAGTTCCCATATTTAAGAAGGGAGATAGAGGATTAATGTCAAATTATCGACCCATTAGCCTGACGTCAGTGGTAGGTAAATTATTGGAATCTGTTATAGCAAAAAACATTAGAGAGCATCTTGAAAAGCATAGTTTTGGTAAATGATTCAACACATGGGTTCACCAAAGGTAAAATCATGTCTCACTAATTTATTGTGTTTTTATAGGAAAGTTTATGAAACAGCAGATAATGATGAGGATTATGATATAGTATCCCTGGACTTTAGAAAGGCATTCGACAAGGTGCCACACGATAGACTCTTAAATAAGGTTAAGGCTCATGGAATAGATGGAAGGGTTTCTTCGTTGGATTAGATCTTGGCTAGGTAATAGGCAACAAAGGGTTACAATTAACCCCATGAGACCAGAATGAAATTTTCCCTTTGGTAATTTAGGTACCAAAGACAATTTTAGTGATACAGTAAAAGCCTTATAACTCGGCACGATAGGGGCTCTGGCCCTTGCCGGGGTTATTCGATGTGCTGAGTTATGCAAGTCCTCCCCCTGATAGGGGGGGGAAAAAAAAAAAAAAAAAAAATTACTACATTAAAAGCATAAAAAACTACACTTCCCAGTGAACGGATAGAATGTGCTGGATTTGATATCAAACTCAGCACAATAGCACGCATGGACACCTGCATCCACCCTTGCCAGCACTTTCACCTTTTTCCCTGCAGGCTTCAGGGCCTCAGGCTCTTCAATTCTTTCCCCTTTCCTGCTGGAGACACCCTGGCGTGATGGAGCTGACATCTGATATACAGTACTGTATGAGTAATCCCAAAACACGTAAAATAGGTGGCAAATTAAAGCAAGGTCAGGAACCAGTGCGTAGGTGTGGCCGTTTTTTTGTCTTTCCAGGCACCGTCTTGGTTTACGAATCCAATCCAATAACACTTGCTGAAATGTGTTATACACTTTGTGATATTGTTTGCAATATTTTGCATTGATTTTATTTCGGCTCCTCCCAAGCTTTTGTGTTTTGAAGCAAAAACCCAATCCTTTTTCAATTCGAAAAAAAAGGGAAATTTGTATCCAAGACGGTGCTTTGACGACTAAACATGGCTCAGCTGACAGCCTACACGCTCGTTCCCAAACCTTGGCTTACTTTGCCAACTATTTACGTGTTTTGGATTACATCATACAATACTGTATTTCAAGATGTCAGCTCCATCACGCAAGGGTGTCTCCAGCAGGAAGGGAATAAAATTGAAGAGCCTGAGCCTGCAGGAAAAGATCAAAAGGACAAAAATACGACTTATGCGACTGACGATATCCCGAGTGGTAAGCGAAGAGGTGCAGTTATAACATCAATATGCCGAAATACATTATTTTTGCCAACTTTCTGTTTACATGTTCACACAAGAGGTTGTGAGGGCATGATATGCCGAGTGAAAACCATGAGATGCATTTTAGATGAGCGGGTAGCAGAGTGGTTAGCGTCACCGGGTGGCGTTCTCGAAGACCCAAGTTCGATCCCGAGTGAGACCCATAAATCCACTTGAAATTTTTCTGCACCGTCGAGTGGCCTAAGAAAAACCACATGCCCTGTCATTAAACTCCCCCTTCGACTGTGAGGCATGGGAGGACACAGGGGGCGGCATGAGCCTCTAATCACAGGCATCAGTCCAGGGCCGGATTAAAGGGGGGGCTACCGGGGCTCTACCCCCAGGTCCCCCACCAAAAGGGCCCCCACCATATGTATATTAGTTTTAAGCAGTAATATTAAAAACTTGGCAAGTTACAAAACCCCAAACATTTTTGCCTGTCTCTGTTTCATCCTTTATCTTGAATACCAGTCTATGCATTAATAGTTCTTTGCCAAACATAGGCCTCAAAATACCCACAAAAGTGCTTAATTTTCGTGCGAATATAGGGCCCCCACAAAAGCTGAGCCCAGGGCCCCCACAGCTCTTGATCCAGCCCTGGGCCCCCACTATAACAATCCTGCCTGCACCACCACGGGCGACACCCAAAACCATCACAGCCCTCAGTGAGCCTCCAGGGCCTACCCTCCCACCCCTGTAGCTCACTGCCTACACACGCTATAGTATAGGGTTTTATATAATAAATAAAAAATAAATAAAAAAAAATAAAAATTAAAAATAAAAAAAAATCCTGTTTTTGCCATGCCGAGTTATATCAAATTCCGATTTTATACAGTGCCGAGTTATAATGCTTTTACTGTATAAGCAATTTTTTATGAATATGACCTTTTTTAGTATCCTTATCTTCTAACTAATTGGGTATTTTCAGTTGTTTTTCGTAATTTATGGCTAACGACATAAGATTTTTTTATAGCAAAGGAAAGATCTGGGCGTGAAGGGGTTAATGGTTCTAAATCTGCATGGGGCAGGTAACGAGTGGAGTTCCACAAGGGTCTGTTTGGGTCCATTACTATTTTTTATTTACATCAACGACTTGGATAGTGGGTTTAGTAGTGATATCAGCAAGTTTGCGGATGAACTAAGGTGGGTAGGATTATTAATCACAGTCTGATGTAATATTTTGCAAGGAGACTTAGATAAATTAAATGATGGGCAGATAGATGCAGATAGAATTTAATATTGATAAGTGTAGCGTAATGAATGTGGTAGGAAAAATCCTGGTAATGGGTAAAACCATATGCAATGTATCGCTGAAAAGTCAGAGGGTGGAGAAAGATCTGGGAGTGCGGGTAAGCTCAGACCTCCGTCCTAGAAATCAATGTATTGAGACTAGAAATCGAGCCTACAGGGTGTTAGGATTTATTACCAGGAGTGTTAAAAGTAGAAGTGCTGAGGTTATTCTAAAGCTTTATTTTGCTCTAGTCAGGCCTCACCTAGATTATACGGTGCAGTTTTGGTCTCTGTATTACAGGATGGATATTGACTTGTTAGAATCAGTGCAGAGAAGGATGACCAAAATGATTCATGGGATGCGTAACTTTAGTTATGAGAAGAGATTGAAACTATTAAATTTACACTCACTCGAGAGGCGTAGAGTAAGGGCATGTGATAGAAGTTTTGAAGTGGATAAAGGGATACAATATAGGCGATGTAGGAAAAGTTTTTAAGGTTAGTAACCAGGGTAGAACGAGAAGTAACGGATTCAAGCTGGAAAAGCGTAGATTTAAAAAGGAAATTGAGAAAAACTGGTTCACAAATAGGGTGGTGAATGATTGGTTGATTGATTGATTGATTATAGTTTTAAGGCGCCGCAACTGCGGGGTTATTGACGCCTGCTTACAGAAGATACATGTAAAGTAAAACTAAAAAACAAAATTTAAGATAGAATAAAAATATTAAAAATACGAAAACATAAAAGAACAAGAGTACATTAAAAACAATAATAAGTTAATATTAAAACATCATAACTTGTTGAGAAGGCCAGCTTCTCCAATAAAGGTATGGACTTCATGTCCCGGAGAGAAACACCTCTCTCCCAATGCCAGGGAGAGAGGTAAGCAACGTCCGACCTGCGACCCGGGACAAAAAATTTCACACGTAGGTCCCCAAGACTGGGAAAACTCGACCAGCAAGTGCCGCACAGTTTAAAGGGGGCCAAACAATCATTCCCAGTAAGGAGGGTGGCCCCCCTCCATGAGGACCCATGAGTATATAGAGTGTGACCAATACGCAAACGTGCCAAGGCAGTCTCCCATCTCCGGGAGAGACCGCAGTAGCTCCAGTCCTCGATACTTTGGCGGATGGTGCGGTTTTATTTTGCCCTATAGTAATCCAACTTCTTGCCAACTGTTGTGAATGATCTATGGATTGCCGAGCGTAGGTCCGTAGCCGGCACTGCAAAATGTGATAGAGCTGGTCTTTTAGCTGCAGCTTTTTCCAAGGATCAGCTTCCTCATTACCGGCAACACCTACATGTGCCGGTACCCAACAAAAGCTGACGTCCGGCCTCGCCTTCTTGAGCAGATAAAGCCATTCCAGGATGGCATTGACCAGCGGATGAGGAGAGTTAAAATTACATAGTGATTGAAAAAGCACTACAAGAACACTAAAAATTGTAAAAGAAACATCTGGAAGGGTAAAATAATCATGAGAGCATATAAAATAGCCCCTTATTTCAGCCGTAAAAAAAAAGATGAAACACTTGGAAGGCTGAAGCCTTTGTTAAAACGATGGGAATACGACACCGTATCCCAACTCCTTCGTCGATTTTGGGAAACCATCAGTAAAGACAGGGACCGAACTCTGATGTGTGCAAAAATGGTCTAAAAACGGGCACGCTCAGCTGAGGAGGTAAAAAACCCTTTGAGAGCGGAAGGGTTTTGCAAAAGGACATTCTGGGAGAAGCCATGGACCCACTGTCGTTTGGCCTATGCGGGCAGATCCGTAAAGCAGGAAGGATAAACGTCTCCATAATAGCTGTCAATCGGAAACCCAAGGGGGTTTGGTAAGCTTCTTCGCCCATGGTAAAGTTTCGATCCTGAATCACAAGACACAGCACGGCAAGCTATTGAGTCAGGGAGGCGTTGGAGGCGATACCCCAAAATCTTAAACAGGAGGGACTGGCGTTGAAGATCTAATGGAAAGGGCACCCGCACCACCAATAGACTTGGGATGGGAGATGACCTGAACGCCCCGGTTGCCAGACGGACACCAGCATGATGTACCGAATCCAGCATCCGCAGTCGAGGGGTGTGGCAGAGGAGTAAAACTCACATCCATATTCAAGCTTCGAAAGGATAAGTGAGCGGTGAAGATAGAGGAGTGTAGCGCGATCAGCCCCCCAGCTGGTGTGGCGAGAGGACTTTCAGTAGATCCATGGTCCGGAGACAGTCAGTCTTGAGAGCACGAAGGTGAGGCACCCAATCAGTCTATTGTCAAAAATGAGTCCTAAAAAACCGGGTTCTTCCCTACATGGTATTCTCTTCCCCTAAAGATGTAGGTCTGGGCCGGGGTGAATCCACGGGTTCTGCAAAAATGAAACCCCTACAGTCTTCGTTGGAGAAAACCTGAAGCCCCGATTCGTCGTCCATTCACAAACTTTATCAATAGCAAGTTGAAGTCTTCTCTCTGCAACCCACATCCTGGAAGCAGCAAAGAGATTGAAAATCATCCACGTATAATGTACTAACAATCCCCTCTGGCAGTACATCAACAATACCATTGATGGCCACAGCGAACAGAGTACAACTCAAGACGCCCACCTTGGGGGGATGCCACCTGGGAAACGGGTGTTCAGAAGACAGTATGTTGCCAAATCGAACTCTAAGAACCCGGTGGCTAGGAAACTCTGGAGGAACACAGGCAAACGACCTCTTAGCCCAAAAATCATACAGAGATTGCAATATACCTGTCCAAGCCATGTCGTAAGCCTTTTCAAGGTCGAAAAAGATGGTCACATGGTGTTGTCGAGAGGCAAATGCCCCCCATATGGATGACTCTAAGGAAATAAGCGCTTCCGTAGTAGAGTGATGCTTACGGAATCCACATGGAGAAACGGGAGAAAAGTTTTCCCTTCCAAAAAACCATAAAGTCGCTATTTACCATTTTTCGAATAACTTAACACACATGAAGTTAGGGATATGGGCCGGAAATTCGTCCGGTAGTGAGTGGTCCTTCCCAGGCTTGGGATCGGGATCACCACCCCCCCCACACCCCAGCTACTTGGGAAGGTTCTAATCCAGTCCTATTATGATGCTCAACAAGAAATCTAGAGCCCCATCTTTAGATGACGAGCATCGCATATGGTTACAAACATTTGGCCGGGGGAAGGTCAGCGCAAACCTTCATGGCTTGACATAGCTCACGAGGTGGTAAAAGAAAAATTGTAAGATTCCCCGCCTCTGGATGAAAAATCTATGCCTCTCTGTTCTTTTCGCAGTCTGTCCCTAGCACTTGGAGACGCAATGAATGATTGGTGAATGATTTTTTAATGCACTAAGTCGTCAGGGGGGTCAATGCAGATCTATTGGGGTCTTTAAAAGGAGTTGGATAAATTAGGATGGGAAGAGAGGTGGATATAGTAGAGTTAAGTAACAGGAACTACCTCGTGTAGGTTCATGGCCTCTTGTAGCTTCCTTATTTTCTTATGTAAAGTACAATCACAAATATATTTTTGGGCACATACAAATTAAATCTAAGTACATTCAAACCTCGATATAAGGACCTCGATTTTTTTTTTTTTTTTTTTTTTTTTTTTTTTTTTTTTTTTTTTTTGCAATTATCGCTTATCCCCCGAATTGTCAACTAAAAACATAATGTATTATTTTCTATTTTATTTTGGAAGCTTTTTTTTAAGGAGTTTTGATGTATCACATTTTAATAAATATTATAAGGAAGGGAGCTGTGTTGCTAGTGATTTGGGGGGGAAAAGGGTGTGTATTTTTAAAAATTACAAATGGGTGTTATGGGGGGCCGCTGCTAGTCTCCCTGTACCTCAACACCCTAATCCCCCCTATCAAAGGTGACAGCATGCAACAAATGGACCTTAAAAATATTACAACCTTATATAAAAAAAAAAAAATTTTTTGAATTAAAAATATAATTATATATATTATAATATATATTATATAAAAATATATATATATATAATATATATATATAATATAATATATAATAATGGCTTTAGTATGAAATAAGCAATCCCTTGGAAGCCCGCTGAATCTCAATTTGGTTTATTTCCAAGGTTTGAGCTTGACTGCTACAGGTCGGGTTGTGTTTGTGATTATTCCTCATTTTTTATGTGTAGGAGGGACCAAATTTAGAGTAGTGCCAGTCACGCTACCTCCCCAACATAGGTACACAGTTTGGTTGTGTTTGTGATTATTTTATTTATTTCACAATTTTTTCCGTTTTTTTTCATAAATTTTTCCCCCCTTCGGAAAAAAACCCGATAAAAGGACAACGGGTTTAAGGACCACCCTCCCCCCCTTTTGTCCCTTATATCGAGGGTTTGAGTATGTGTGGTTATACGAGGTAGAACCTATGTATTATGTACCTTTCTAATAATATCCATTTTTACGATGTAAAATGTATAGCAATTAATTTCTAGCTGTAAACCCTGATAGTAATGTACCCTACCACCCCTGCTGTACGCCCTGGTGGACGCCCGCGGCCCCCTCGCCCTGGCTGGCAACCTCAGGGAGAGACAAGAAATTTTTTGAAGACGATTTGTTATGTGTGTTTTTTACCTAGTTGAAATACGGAAAAGGCTAGCTCGTACTGCCCCGTCCCCCAAATTACTTTTATCCAGCTTGCCTTTTTGAAGTCCTGAATATTCTTGCTTTAAATCATTTTTGATAAAGGTTTTTCCGGTTTCTAGCTTCATGGGAAGCTGTATTTTTTTATGTCCCTCTTGCATTTTGTCCTTTTCAATTTCTTCTCAGCCCCTCTTGCACTTTACCCCCCCACACAAACAGATTTTCTTATATTTTTTCCCAGACCCATTGAGTCTATACACGCATAAAATCTCCCTTCTCTTCTTTTCTCAAGAGGGGGGAGTTTTAGTTTGAAAGTTTTTCCTTCATATGGAAAAATCTCAGGTTTGGACCCATTTTTGTGGGGCTCTTTGTTTTCTCTCAATCCTTTTTATCCTTTTTTTATGTGGTGACCAAACAGCCACATTTTCCCAAACCCTTTGGTCGAATCAAAGTTTATCAATTTTTAATATTTTTCATCCAGTATTAATCCCATTCTTATATTCCTCAGAAAACTGTATGTATCTCCTGTGATCTGTTTATATGTTCTCGGGTGACAAATTTGCCGTAATCCATATTCCCAGATTTTTTTGCCCTTTATTTTGATTATACTTTCTTTTCCCATCAAATACTTTCCTCCTGTCTTTTTTCCCCTTTGCCCATTTCCATAATTCACTTTTTAGCAAAACCCCATTTCCCTGTTGACTCCATCTGAAAATTTTGTCTAGACCCTTTTGTAAATCCCACAGCCTCTTACTTGCTACTTTTTTGTAATTTAGCATCATCAGCGAAAAAAAATCATAAACTGTTCACTCCCTCGTCATATTTTTTCATAGACCAAGAACATTATGGGCCAATATGATCCTGGGAACTACTTATCACACTGCCCCATTGATTTGATTTTATTACTTTTCTCATCTCCGTTGCTAAAAAGTTTTCCCCATCCTTAGAAAACCCCTTAATCCTCCTACAGTTCTAGCTTCAAGAGCAGTCTTTGTGAGGTACCTTGTCAAATGCCTTTTTTGGGTCCAAGTTATGCAATGCCCCCCCCCCTCTCTTTCCGTTAATCGATCACTAGGAGAAAAAGCTAAAAAATTTCCTTGTACATGAATTCCCTAAATCCGAACTGGCCATGCGAGTGTGTTTGTCTCTTCCAAATATTAAACCATCTGCCTTCACAATTTTCCACTTTCCCATACATTTTTAGTGATACTGGCCGAAATTTTAGGGGTTCTTTTTTTTCCCCTCCTTGGAATTTGGACAATATTTGTTTTTTCCAATAAACGGGACTTGCTCTTTGAATGAATTCAATTACACTATGTAATTTTCCGCTATTTGGTTTACGGGCACTCTTCTTTATCCAATTCGACACCCATCTGGACCCCGGCTTTTCTCAATCTTTACTTTCCCTTTGCCTTTTTACTTCTATTATTCTACTTTATGTCTTCCCTTATATTTTTTTTTGTATTTTAATTTTTTCGTTTTAAATTTATTTTTTTGTAAATACAGTTGTAAGCACTATTCATCACCCCCAGCCTGTTTTTAAGCTCTTTACGTATGCCTCCCAAACCCTTTAGCTTATTTTCTTCCTTGTTTTCATTTTCCATTTTTAAAATTATAGAAAAGTTTGGGGTTTATTCTTACATTTTTTTATTATTTCTTCATAGTTTCTTTTTTCTTCACTTCGGATTTTTTTCAATTCATTTTTTTGTGTTTTACTTTCCAAAAAGGGTTTATACCCCTTTTTTTCCCCAATATTCCATGTTTTTTCTCTTTTTATCTTGCTAAATTAATTTTTTGTTAAAACCCTTTATTTTTTTTTTTTCTTGATAATATCCTTGGAACATAACTTTATTCCTTCTGTGTAATTCGGTGAACTCATCCCTTTTCTGGGTACTCCTTGTTTCATGGAAATTTTCTCCAGGCGTCTCTCCAAAAATGGTTTAATCGTCGTTGCTTTTTTTAAAATTTTATTCCCTTTTTATTTCTTCTCCCCCCCCTTTTTTGCTACATTTATTTCAAATTCAAAAAGACATGGGCACTCTTTTCCCAATGGGACTGATAATTAATTTATAATTACTTCCCTTCTTTCGCAATGTAGGTTAGTCTTTAAAGGTCTTTGCTACCTTGAATATTGGTTCTCTTTTAAACCCCTGATCATGATGTTATTCATTTTCCAAATCCAAAAAAAGTACCACCCCATGGCTTTCCCTCAGATACCTTTTTTCCAGCAAATTCTTTTTAGTTAAAATCTCCACATAATTTTGTTCTCACAATTTTTCCATCGTATTCTTTTAAAAATTTTCTGCTCTTATCAGTCCATACCTTCTCTCCACCGGGAATTTGTCTTAGGTGGAATGTATACGAGTATAAGTCTTTATTCTTCCTTTTTCATCACCCAAATCTACCTTCAAAAACCCCTGCCACACCTCCTTTTTCCACATTCCCCATACCACATTTTTCCTTGTTAAAACCATTACACCACCTCCCTTTTTTTGATTTCTGTTTTGCCTCCATACTTTTGGGTGTGTGTGAGGGCTTGAACAGGGTTTAAAAGAGAGGACTTTAAACGTTTTCCCGTACCCTAACGTTTACTCGGGTATCTAGGTAAATGAAAAAGATAAATTATATTTTTAAAATAAAAAATTTTCTTTTAATAAAATCTGGGTACTAGAAACAGCTCGTAGGCCCCGATCACCAAAACCCCCTAAATTTTAGAGAAAAATGTTACTTCACCCTTTAACAATAGGACACCAAAAGGGTAACAGTACAGTAACGACTGCATAAATATTTTAAGATAAAAAATATTTTTAAGGGGAAGTCACAAAACAGAAGAGGATAGAGGTTGAGGTGACGAAAAAAGAAAAACTGAAAATGGTTTTTTTTGATATTTTATTGTGCAAATAAATTTTAAAATTTCCCCAAAAAAAAAACCTTTTTCCTTACAACCCCCCCAAAACCCAGAAATTTTAAAATGGGGAAAAAAAAAAAAAATTTTTTTTTTTTCCCCCAGTTTTTTTTAAAATTTTTTCTTCTTTTTTTTNCTTTGGAAGCCCGGCTGAATCTCTAATTTTTTACCTTCCAAGTTTGAGCTTGACTACTAACGTCTGGTTGTGTTTGTGATTATTCCTCATTTATTTCATGTTAATGACCATTCCATGTGTGCAGTCACTGCTTACCTCCACATAGCTACACAGTCTGGTTGTGTTTGTGATTATTTCTCATTTATTTCACAATTTTTCCGTTTTTGTCATATATTTTTCCACCCTTCGGAAAATACCCTCGCTATAACGGACAATCGGCTTTAACGGACCACTCCTCCCCCCCTTTAGTCCGTTATATCGAGGTTTGACTGTACTGTTGTGGTTATACGTAGGTAGAACCTATGTCATGTATGTACCTTTCTCTACTAATATCTCCATTATTACTGTATGTAGAATGTATAGCAGATTATATTTCTAGCTGTCAACCCTGTATAGTAATGTATCATACCACACCCTGCTGTACGCCTGGTGGACGCCCGCGGCCCCTCGGCCTCGCTGGCAACCTCAGGGAGAGACAAGAAATGTTTGAAGACAGACTTGTTATGTGTGTATTTACCTAGTTGTAACATACAGGAAAAGAGCTATGCTCGTACTGTCCCGTCTCCAAATCTACTATTATCCAGCTTGCCTTTGAAGTCCTGAATACTTCTTGCATTAATCACTTTTGCATCAAGGTTGTTCCAGGCTTCTATGCTTCTATACGGGAAGCTGTATTTTTTTATGTCCCTCTTGCATGTTGTCCTTTTCAATTTCTTCTCATGACCTCTTGCACTTCTACCGTCCCACACAAACAGATCTTCTCTATCATTTTTTTCCAGACCCATTGATGCTCTATACACTGCTATAAAATCTCCCCTTTCTCTTCTTTTCTCAAGAGTTGGGAGTTTTAGTCTTGAAAGTCTTTCCTCATATGGTAAATCTCTCAGGCTTGGAGCCATTTTTGTGGCTGCTCTTTGTTTTCTCTCAATCTTCCTTATATCCTTCTTTTTATGTGGTGACCAAATCACTGCCACATATTCCAACCTTGGTCGAATCAAAGATGTTATCAATTTCTTAATCATCTCTTCATCCAGATATTTGAATGCCATTCTTATATTCCTCAGCAACTGATATGTATCTCCTGTGATCTTGTTTATATGCTTCTCAGGTGACAAATTGTCCGTAATCCATATTCCCAGATTTTTTTCGACCTTTATTTTGATTATACATTCATTTCCCATCGAATACTTTCCTCTCTGTCTCTTTTTGCTACTGCCCACTTCCATAACTTTACACTTTTTAGCATTAAACTCCATTTCCCATAGTTGACTCCATCTGAAAATTTTGTCTAGATCCTTTTGTAAATCCTCACAGTCCTCTTTACTTGCTACTTTTCTTGGTAATTTAGCATCATCAGCGAATAAACTCATATAACTGTTCACTCCCTCTGTCATATCATTTACATAGACCAAGAACATTACTGGGGCCAATACTGATCCTTGAGGAACTCCACTTATCACACTGCACCATTCTGACTTCTGATCTTTTATTACTGTTCTCATCTCTCTGTTGCTCAAAAAGTCTTCCATCCACTTCAGCAAACCACCCTTCAA
This sequence comes from Chionoecetes opilio, assembly GCA_016584305.1. Lineage (NCBI taxonomy): Eukaryota > Metazoa > Arthropoda > Malacostraca > Decapoda > Majidae > Chionoecetes > Chionoecetes opilio. The sequence goes on along the minus strand of JACEEZ010020499.1, from coordinate 35,881 downwards.
TCCTCCTACATGTTCTAGCTTCAAGAGCAGTCTCTTGTGAGGTACCTTGTCAAATGCCTTCTTTAGGTCCAAGTATATGCAATCGACCCACCCCTCTCTTTCCTGTGTCACATCGATCACTATCGAGTAAAAGCTTAATAAATTCCTTGTACATGACATTCCTCCTCTAAATCCGAACTGGCCACCTGCGAGTGTGTTTGTCTCTTCCAAATATTTCAACCATCTGTCCTTCACAATATTTTCACACTTTTGCCACTACACTTGTTAGTGATACTGGCCTGTAATTTAGTGGTTCTTCTTTGTCTCCTCCTTTGTGAATTGGCACAATATTTGCTCTTTTCCAATCAAGCGGGACTCTGCTCTCCTTGAATGAACTCTCAATTACACTATGTAACTTTCCTGCTAGTTGGTTACTGCACTCTTTCATTATCCAATTCGACACTCCATCTGGACCCAGGGCTTTTCTCACATCTTGACTTTCCATTAGCCTTTTTACTTCTATTATGTCTACTTTTATGTCTTCCATTATATTTTCTTTTGCTATTATATTTTTCGTTTTAAATTCACTTTCTCTTGTAAATACAGTCTGTAAGCACTTATTCATCACCTCAGCCTGTTGTAATGCATCTTCGTACGCTATGCCTCCTACCTTCAGCTTATCTATTCCTTCCTTGTTTTTCATTTTTCCATTTATATATCTATAGAAAAGTTTTGGTTCATTCTTACATTTTTCTATTATATTTCTCTCATAGTTACTTTCTTCTTCACTTCGGATTCTTACATATTCATTTCTAGTTGTTTTGTACTTCTCCCAAAGGTTGATACCTCCTTTTTTCCTCCAACTATTCCATGTTTTTTCTCTTTCTAGTCTTGCTAATTCACATTTTCTGTTAAACCATTCATTCTTTTTCTTTTCTCTGATAACTATCCTTGGAACATAACTATTTATTCCTTCTGTGTAAATTCGGATGAACTCATCCCATTTTTTCTGGGTACTCCTTGTTGCATGGAAATTACTCCAGTCTGTCTCTCCGAAAAATGTTCTTAATCCGTCAGTCTGCTTTTCCATAATTGTATCTTCCTTTCTTATGTTCTTCTCTTCTCCCCTCTTTTTTGCTATCATTTATTTCAAATTCAATAAGTACATGGTCACTCTTTCCAAGTGGGCACTGATAATCTACTTTACTAATTACTTCCAGTTCTTTCGTCAATAGTAGGTCTAGTCTTAATGGCTCTTCGCTACCTCTGAATATTGTGTTCTCTTTAATCCACTGAGTCATGATGTTATTCATTACCAAATCCAACAATGTACCACCCCATGAGTCTTCTCCTCCTTCAGTATACCATTCTTCCCAGCAAACTTCTTTGCAGTTAAAATCTCCCATCATAATTATGTTCTCACAATTTTCCATCGTATTCTTTAAACATTTGCTTGTCTCTTATCATGTCTCCATACTCTTCTCTCCACCAGGAATTTGTCTTAGGTGGAATGTATACGAGTACTAAGTCTCTTATTCTTCCTTTTTTCATCACCAACTCTACCTTCAACACCTCTGCCACACCTCCTTTTTCCACATTCCCTACTACCACATTCTTCCTTGTTAACACCATTACACCACCTCCCTTTTTCTGATTTCTGTTTCGCCTCCATACATTATGTGTGTGTGTGAGGACTCTGTACACAGGGATTAAAACCTGAGAGGACTCTACTATAACGTTTCCTGTACCATAACGTTATACTCTGGGTACTACTATGTGTAAATGAAACAGATAAATTATATTGTAAACTAAACAGATTCTCTTTTACATAAAATCTGGGTACTAGCCTAACAGCTCGTAGGCCACGACTCACCAAACCCACTCATCTCAGAGTAAGTATGTTACCTCGTCATCCTTGAACAATTAGTGACACCAAGAGGGTAACAGTACAGTAACAGTACATGCATAAATATTGAAGATAAATTATATTTTGAAGTGGGAAGTCACAAAACAGAAGAGGACTAGAGGCTTGAGGTGACGAAAAAGAAAAACTGAAAATGGTTGTTTTTGATATTTTCATTGTGCAAATAATTATTCATAAACACCTTGCATACACCCAACAGATTTAGTGAGATATTTGACAGTTCTACCTTTTTCTCTCTTGGCCCATGCAACCCTCCTCCTGGCAATTACTCATGCTCTCATGCAAAGGGATGCCCCCTAAGTTAAGAGCTGGCAGTCTAGAAATAAAGCAATAACAAAAGGGTTTTTTCCAATTTTTTTCACAATTTCATTTTTGTTCTAAACAATTTTGTGCGTAACTTTGGAGCTTTGATGCGTTAAACAAATTTTGGTACCATTTTTTTTTGCATAACATTGAATTTTCGTTAAGCGAGCCGTTAAGCGAGCGAGCAATGTGGAAATTTATAGTCACAAACATATATCTAATTTGAGTTCTTACCTATGGAAACCCATCATCTATCTCATCCCGACACAATACCCCAACTAGTCAACTAACTAGGATACTTATCGGTGGATAGTAGGGTTGAATTGGTTGTAGGCTTAATCAATATTGCAATGTCTTGTTATTCGAAGTGGTCAACGTGATCGAGGCCGCCCGTGAAGGGCAGAGGCGGAGGGCGGAAGGAGTGTGTTTTGATATGGGCGTCAGGAGGTTTTCACACCAAGGTATCTTGACGCGGCGGATATAATCAGTGTGTCGTATTTTAACACGTCCTATTGTTTTTATCACTTATATGTACAAAATGAACATATGTACAGTTCTTCTCGTTATAATCAGAGAAGAGATGTTAATCCCGTGGGGGCTGGAGGGGAACTTATATATACAAGCACGTATATATTTAATAAGAGATGTTACTCCCGCGAGGGTCTGGAAGTGTACTAACTTCGTGGGTGGCGGCGAGGCCCCGCTACTAATCCCTAGCCACGTGTATAATTCCCAGTGGCTAGTATCGAATGGGCGGCAGCCAATAGCCAATGACCACGCTTCAAACCAAGGTGCTAATTATTTAAGGTGCAAATGCTTAATAACCACTGGGAATATTCATTTATATTATCCCAGTACAGGGAGGTCCCGTTATACGAGCATTCGGTAACGAAAATCCGATGATACGAGATGTGTAAATTAGGGTCTATTTTCAATATACGAGATCGAAAATCCAATGATACGACATTTAAACTGGGGTGAGTAAAATTATCAAGTTCAAAATGCGCGCCCTACCACTCCCGGGCTGGACAAAGGGGATTTGGTTGACCCCAGTGAGGTCACCCCTAGCAAGCCGTGACCTGAAGGGTAATTAAGCATATGGTGCGGCCTGACATTTAGGGGTAATTAGCAGGTGCGGCCCCAACATTGGGACTGCAGTCAGGTCGCCCCTAGCAAGGCATGACTTGAAGGGTAATTAAGCATATGGCGCGGCCTGACCTTTAGAGGTAATTAGCAGGTGTGGGGCCCCAACCTTGGAACCGCTACACTACCTTCTCTTGTATCACGTGGCGTCCCATACAGTACAACGTCTTTTTTTGCTTGTTGTGCATGTTTTATGTTTAATTAATGTGCAGTTATGTTATTTTGTGTGCTATTTTCTCTTTCAGAATGCTTTTTCTACAGAATAGGTTTTTTTTTTTTTTTTTTTTTTTTTTTTTTAAATTGATGGGGTCCTGGAACCAAACCTATATTTTACCATTAGTTATGTGTTTCGTTATACGAGATTTCGCTTTACAAGTATGCCAGGTGGAACCTAACTGCTCGTATCTTCGGGACCTCCCTGTACTTTTCATTTACTTAAATTACCTTAATTAATACCCATTACCATTATAACTATATATATACATCCCTACGCACCCCCTTTGATGAGCGGCCAATACCTCCCTCACAAGGGGTGGGAAACAAAACCACCACTCTATCAATTATTAGGAGGGTGGTTGGTGGATAATTTCCACACCTACATTAAACAGGGTGACGGTCTACGTATGTGCACATATAAGGAGGGTTATTTTATAGTGGTACCTACAATTAGAGACTCATACAGCCCCCATATGTCCTCTGATGCATTCACCGTCGAAGGTAGAGTTAATGGACATCATGTGGGTGTTCTTCGGCCACTCAACGTGTAGAAATATTTTGGCACCTGACGAATATCAAACTTGGAGTACTGAGCTCGCCACTTTTTCTTCTTCTTTCTGTTTAACATCAGTTTTTCCCATAATTTTTATGAGGTTAGATGGCCGATGATACGCTTCCAACTACTATCTCTATCCATTGCCTCAACTTCATCGCCCAATTCAATGCCCAATGCTGCCAGATCCTCTTCAACACACTGCCTCCATGTCTTCCTTGTTCCTTGGCCTGCCCGGTGGACGGCGACCTGGAACTTCCCCTCTAACAGCTCTCCCCAATGCTTTACCACCTTCTCTCCTCTTCACGTGCCCAAATAATCTTAATCGCCTTACTCTCAGCACTGTACTCGGCATCTTCAATCCACATTTTCTTGCCACCTCTTCACTGGACACTTCATCTCTCCATGTGATTATAGTCATATACCTCAACATTCTCTGATCACAACCAACCAACACATCCTCCAACTTCTTCGTCAAAGCCATGTCTCAGAACCATACAGCAAAACTGATTCATACATACTTCAAATAATCTTCCTCTGTTTTTCAGTGGAATTGTTTATCGCCAGTCCCACTATCTCTCTCCACTTCATCCATGTAGTTGCTACTCATGTTCTTACTGCTCTCTCCACTCCACCCTCGCTATCTAACATATCACCAAGATAACAAAACAGTTTCACTTCTTCTATTACATCACCATTCACTTCTATAGTTTCTACCTCTTCCTCTTCTGGCGGGCCCCCTCTGTTGATTCTTCTTATACACACTGGACAGCAGAAATCTACACCCCTTTCAGGTTTCCTAGTCCCGAACATCTTTTATGGCACCACTTGTCACATTCCTTGCAATGAATTGAGTTTATTCCTACTCCACTACCGCACACTCCACAGGGAAACCTTCCCACTTGTATATTTTGCTCTATTTTCTTGCCTGTTACCATTTTCACTTTTTTCATCCTTCCTTGAAACTTTTGTGCCACAAAAACATTCTGTTTTGGGGCATGGCATTGTCACCAAATGCTTTCTGCAGCAATCTTGCTGGTCTTGAAGCAAAACCTGATACAGGTTCTTTGTTCTGTTAGATCTATCATTGCAAAATTACCGCACCAACTCAAAGAAAAGCTACAAAAATCAGCAAATCTCAGCTACATGTCCACGCATGCACACAAATGCTAGCACAAGGTTCACTTAGCAGTGAATAGGAACGCACAAGCCGAGGAGTTGTGACCTCATATTCCTAGCAGGAGCTGAGGGTGGGGATCCTTACTCCTGTAAGAGTGAATGTTGAGTATGTATTTACCTACTTGTATTACCTAGTTGTAACATACAGGAAAAGAGCTATGCTCGTACTGTCCCGTCTCCAAATCTACTATATCCAGTTTGCCTTTGAAGTCCTGAATACTTCTTGCATTAATCACTTTTGCATCAAGGTTGTTCCAGGCTTCTATGCTTCTATATGGGAAGCTGTATTTTTTTATATCCCTCTTGCATGTTGTTCTTTTCAATTTCTTCTCATGACCTCTTGTACTTCTGTCGTCCCACACAAACAGATCTTCTCTATCATTTTTCCAGACTCATTGATGCTCTCTATACATTGCTATAAAATCGAATGTGTTTGAGTGAAGGTAGTGTGAACCCTTGTTATAAAAGACAAAAAATAGTTTGTATGCCACACCCTAAAGAGGTAAAGTGTTCCTAGGTATAGAAAAGAAAATAATAAGAAAAAAAAAAATAAAAAATAGCAATTTTATGAAAAAAATCAATACAATGATAAATGGTCCATGAAAAGGCCTCGGAAATTCAATGTGAATTTAAAATACTTGTCGCCATTTGCAATGAGCAAAAAATATCTAACATCAATGATGCTGCACCCCACAAGCCAAATATAGCCGAAGTTGGCGCTGACGGCCTATGCAGGTAATAGGCCTCGATTCAGTCTCACGGTGCAATCGCTGGTTTGACACGTAATCATCCCAGCGATACCCATGATTCTGTGAAGACACTTATTACCAAAGGCATCGATTAGTCTCCAAATCGCTATTTAGTGTCCATGTCTCACAACCATAGAGTAAGACAGGGATCACAAGCGACTTGAAGATCCGGATCTTTGTCCTCCTGCACAGGTACCGACAAACGCCCAAATACTCCTGCTGAGCAAGTCCATAACACCGTGGCTATGCCAATCCGCCGTAAGACTTCTTGACGTGACCCGCCGTCATTATGGACTACACTACTAAGGTATGTAAAATTTTGCAAGATCTCAATGTCCTCACCACATGCATGAACAGACTGTACTGTTTCATCTAGTAAGCCTCCAAACACCTGGACCTTGGTCTTAAGCCAGGACACCTCAAGTCCCAAAGGCTTTGCCTCCTCGTGCAGCGCCTCGAGAGCCATCACCAGGACCTCCAGCGACTCAGCAAAGATTACTGCAACATCGGCAAAAACAAGATCAGTGATCTTGGCGTTGCCGAGGGATGCTCCACATCACTTTGATCTACAACTTTGCCCAATACCCAGTCCATACAAGTGTTGTTAAGTGATGGGGCAAGGACACACCCCTTGCCTCACTCCTGTATTAACAGTTAAGAAGCTGGATACACCTCTCCCACACTTTACAGCACTCTCAGTCCCAGAGTACAGACCAGTCATCAAACCAATATTCTCTATTCCATTCTCTATCAAAGACGTTGTAAATTGGCCAGAAATTGGAAGACTTAAAACGTGAGATCAATGAAAAGAGTATAGATGTTCCCTGTAAAATAATTTTAAATTAATTTTAATAAATGTATGATATGTAATATGATTTTTTTTCAAAAAAATGTCCATGTAAAACCATGGGTGCAATGTAAACCATGGGTGCATTTTATAGGCTGACAAATACTTTACTAATATGCATCTAACAGTAAACAGCAGAGTAACTCACTTTATGACTTTCCTGAGTTCTTGTTTGCTGTAGGCTAGCTGGTAGCCCACTTCAGACTCCTTCACGCCACTAGCCACCTTAGCAGAAACACCATCAAAAAATTGATTGAGTTTCTCCAAAGGTCTGCCAAAGTACTGGGTGACATAGAGTCCAGAGCTTCTTGATACTTCTGCCTTGCTTCCTTCTTCTGAGTGTCCATCCAGGAAGTTTGAGCTGGAACATCATCTGGTGCAGGACATGATAATTCTCCATCTTTATCACCTCTGGGGGTGTACGCTGGTGCTCTGCAGCTACTCTAGGCATGTGTTCAAACATGGCATTTACAAGGCGCACATACCATTTGTCAAGGTCAGTCCGGCGCTCACTCTTTTTAAAGACACACTCAGCTGTCTTGGCAAATTCTTCAAAGTTAGTTTATGAAAGGCAGGATGCCACACTTCTTCCTGGTGATGCGGCATTCCTGTATTGACTGAATCTGGAGATTCATGAACCTGTCAAAGTTGCGCTTGGCCTGGACAAGACAGGAGCCAAAGGTGGTACTAAGGAAAGATCCAGTATCCTCAGCTGTTAGTACGTGTTCACTGAGGCGAACATAGATGTAGAGGCCAGCAGTATGAATCTGCTCGATCAAGGTATTGATGAAGGAAGACAGTTTGTTGCTCTAGAATGCTAAATAGTGCTCCCATCATGGATCGCACCTCCCTGTTGACTTGTCGTCCCCTGCCGAGCCCAGGAGTACAAGCCACACCAGTGCTGGAGGTGGTTGTTGACCCACTGCTCTCCTCACTTCCACTAGAGCCTGGGGTCTAGCAACTGAGGAAGGTAACTATCTGGACCAGCAGCATTAAGGTTGAAGAAAGCAATACAGAAGTTCCTGTTCAGCAAGACACACTGGCTGCAGTTCACTCAGGACACGTTCGAAGATCTCATCAAATTTCTGACGCTCCTGCATGTCAAGTTCGGAGCCCCACTGATCCCTGTCCACTCCTAGTAGTGCCCCTGGGGCAGCTGTACGCGTACCTAATGTCTGGGCACCATGCTTGATCTGAGAAGTGAGTTTTCCTGCCACACCAGACACACCTGCGATATCCTGACTCGACCACTGCCTCTTAGCCTTCTCCCACCAGAGATGCGCTGCCTGGCCTCATCAAAGAACCATCGTATGTCACGTTCATACAGCTTGCTGATAGAGGAGGCATAAGTCTTGGTGAGATGCTGGTAGGCACGAGGGTCCAGGGCACGGGTCCAATGCATGAACGTGTATAGGCTGCAGCTCAGCATGAAGGTTCTCATGGCGTGGAAGAATGAGCTGCTCAGCATGTTGACTTAATGTCTCTCCAGGATCATTACCCAGGTGGATGAAAAGATTGTTGAGGTGTCGTGACACCACTTGGCTGAACGCGCCTTCAGTTTGTCAAAGCGCTTTCTTTCGTCTTGCACTGCCTGCAACTGTGTCAAGTGAGGTGGGATGGGTGCACTGATTGCTGCCTGTAGTGCCTCAGCAGGCTGGATGGCCTGGGTCAAACTTCCAGCCTTATTCAAGTCTGCCTCACATAGGTCTCGTGTAAAGCCCCGTGGCAAGTCAAGCTGCTTGATGAGATGGTCCAACTCCTCTAGCAGCTGGCAGTTGTTGGCATTAGTTTGTTCAATAGAGGTGTTTTTATCAGCCATTTTTCTCAATTGAATCCTTTACATGCTGCATAGATCTCATCATAGGAGTCCAGCCTCTCCTCAATCTTCTCTGCCTCAGTATAGGCAGAATCAATCATCTCCATGAGAGCCTTCACCTGTGCCTCAGAGGCCATCATGGTGTGGATGTTGGCACCGTCCAGCATTGAGAGATCCCGTGACAGCTGCTCTGCAAAGGCCTCTGCATTGCTCACTGCCGAGTCACATTGCTCCATAAGCCTCTCTAGGTCTTGCTGTTCTCGCTCTGACAGAGCTTGGTAGTCCCCCTCTTCCTCCAGCACTGCATCCATGGTATCCAGAGCTGCAAAGAGGTGTGATCAGTCTTTATGTGAGCTGAGGGTTACTAACTGAAGGCTACTATATAGTGTGGATTATTATAGTATTACTCTTGTTTTTATACATATTCTCTGATATATTAAGGATATGTAATGATCTGCAGAGGCAAAAATAGTGTTGGAGTGTATGAAGAGAGAGAGACGAGAGAGAGAGAGAGAGAGAGAGAGAGAGAAGAGAGGAGAGAGAGAGAGAGAGAGAGAGAGACGAGAGAGAGAGAGAGAGAGAGAGAGAGAGAGAGAGAGAAAGAGAGAGAGAGAGAGACGAGAGAGAGAGAGAGGGGGGGGGGGGGGGGGGATGGCAGGAGAGTGCAAAGATGAAGTGCATGACCATTCATAAGAGACTCTTCTGCTGTGGTCAGCCTCCGGAACAAATATCAAAGCACACTTGACCAGAGATGAGTCTTAAGGCCGGTTCCCACTAGCCGCTTCTACGGCCGCCGTTGCCGTTCACCGCCCAACAATGACACCATCATCACCGCATGAGTGGTTGTAGTGGTAACCGGCACAGTTTGCACCTCCGCTCGAGCGGACACCGCCGAGCGGGAGAGATGACTTGATTTTAACTTTGTAGGCAGCCGTACAGCGGTACGGCGGTGGCGGTCGACTTTTTTGTGACGTCATTGTTGGGCGTGTACAGCAACGGCGGCCGTAGAAACGGGCTAGTGGGAATCGGCCTTAAGACTATCTATATGAGTCTGCCACCAAGATTGGCGAGAGCCGTTCCACGACAACTTCCACCTCGGCAGATTGGCATCAACAACGCCACCTATCGTCTGCTGTTGTTGACGTATCATTTACCACCAGGCTGTCACACGTATCACAAGCTTTTTTCAGTCCTGAAATTATCACCCATGGAGAATTCATCAAAAACTATTTACTTATACTATCGCATACAAGCTAAAAGTTGTACGGTATGCCAAATAACATGGGAACAGGGCAGCAGAAAGACACTTTGGACCACCGCCAGAGCCTAATGAGAAAATCGGTAGATTTTACCACCACCTACTGGTAAAAATCTGGGTTTTTTCTTGTTTTTTTCTTTTTCTGCAGTGTCTTTTAGTGTTGATTAATCGTCTGCTAGTATTGATGCAGCATTTACCACCAGGCTGCCACACGTATCACAAGCTCTTTTCAATCCCGGAAGTTATCACCCTTTGCGAATTCATCAGAACGATCTGTAGGTAAAAAATCTGTAGCTTTTACTAGAATTTTTTTTCTTTTTTTCTTAGAAATTTCTTTAAAAAATCAGGGTGCGTCTTCCAAGAAGCAGCGTCTTATAAGCCGTAAAATAACGGTAATTATTATATATATTTTTTTAATAATAAAATTCCAATTTTTTTTTTAGGAACGAATGTGATCATATAGAACGATTCCGCCATCAAAGTAGGGTAAATCCGAGGAGTTCTCATATAGAGCGTCGAAATATCGTTACAGAAACTGAGCAGGCTGCCATAAGAAGGCTTGCGGCAGCTTGCGTTTTCTGTTACCGTAAATGGCGGCGTACAAGTCGACTCTATGAGCCTGAAAAAATCTTTCCAACAGCTGATACAATGATTGTAAACACTGGCGAATGCAAATGGCAGAGCTTCGGAGGGCACCGGAAGTGCAGTCCAGTCATAGTACCGTGTTTTACTATAATATACAGTATGTAGCGGTACTATACAGGGGACTAGGTGTTTTTCAAGGTGAAAACAAGAGGCAGGACATATAGTAAGCCTCATATCTTCATATAAGTGTGTAGTGTTATGTGTTTTTGCGACAGGTTACCGTATAACCGTACTGTAGCCTATCCACATTCAAGCTTTGGCTTACCAGTAGCCTACACGTATTTTTTTGGGCCGACTTATATGGCAAGTATAAAGTATAGGCCTAACCCGTAATCTTGAGCTAATAATCTTGGGGTCGACTTATACGCCTGGTCGACTTATACAACCGCCATTTATGGTAACTCGAGGCTCTTTTCGTAGCCGGCTTAGCCAGCTGGTGCAAGCCGTGGCAAGGGTGAGTGAGGAGGGGCACGGCGGCGGCGTGTCGCCACGGAGATGGGGTGACGAACAAACACCTGACGACATTGTCGGAGCATTGAACATTGAGGATGAACTAGGGGCAAACAGGCAGCGGCAGAGACTGTGGAGATGGAAGGGACAATTTCAAATCATGGGCTGAGCAGAATTTTGGCCGGGGCGGATCAATGAAAAGCTTGTTAATGAGTTTGAACCGTGCACCTTTAGAAAGGAGGAATTTTGTCAGCAGATAAAAGATCTCTTTCGTGGCTACCAAGAAAACACAACCAGAGAGTAAACGAACGTAGGCAGACCCTCATGACTCGGTACATTCGCCCTGCCAAAGCGCCACAGCCTGCCCCTGCCAACGCTGCCCCTGCCAGCGCACCACAGCCTGCCTCTGCCGACGAGCAACAGCCTGGCCCATCAAACGAGCCCAGCCTGGCCCTTCAAATGAACTCCTGCCCAGCCTGTCAGAGTTTGAGGGGTTTATGATGGACGTGTCAAAAATGCAAGGCCAACGCTCACTCGCCACACTCCGAGCTCTGGGTCACACTGCGTCGTCATCCAGTGACGAATGAGTGACCTCCAAGATGCCTCGGAACCCCTCGCCCCGGGTACATAATCCTATTAGATTTAAGGTAAGCAACAATATGCCTATATAGTCATTTCTAATAATGATAATGAGTGAAATTTTAAATAAAAATTTTCAGCAAGTATTCACAAAAGAATAAAAATTCAAAGAACCACAAGGAATGAAAAAAGTCCGAAGAGTGAAAATTAAAATTGAGAAGGACAGTTTGTGAATGTTAAGAATTGGAGGAGAGGAAAGCAATAAGACCAGACAGAGTGTCGGGTTATGTTTTAAAAGAGTGCAGAAAGCAGTTGGTCGAATCAATATATGATATAATAATGTGGAAACAATTATTAACAACGGGAAAATTGCCACAGGAGTGGAAGAGAGCAGATATAGTGGCAATATATAAAAATGGGAAGAAGGATGAACCACTAAATTATATATTGCATACTGTGTTAGTCATTGACTAGGACAGTATGCAAGAAAGTAAGAAAAAGAAGCAATGGACAGAATATTTAGAAAATGATGGTATAATAAACAGACCGGCAGTATGGTTTAGGAAAAGAGAATCATGTGTGACCAACTTAATAACTCAGGAGTAATTGATATAACACAAGAAAGAGATGGGTGGGCAGATTGTGTATATCTAGATCTTAAAAAGGCATTGATAAAGTTCCCATGAGAGGCTACTTTGGAAATTGGAAAATATAGGAGGTATCAAAGGGGTGATCAAAACCTGGATGGAAAGAGAAATGAGAACAATAGTAAAGGATGAAAGTCTGACTGGAGAAAGGTATTTAGTGTGGGTACCACAGGATCAGTATTGGCACCAATAATGTTCATGATTTATGTCAATGACATTGACTGATGCAATAAAAAAAGTTATATAAGTTTATTTGCGGATGATGCAAACTATCATGTGAGAAATAAAAAGCTATAAAGATTGTGAAACACTACAAAATGACCTGAACAAGATCTACGAATGGAGCAGAAGATGGGAAATGGAATTTAATGTGAATAAGTGTCATGTGATGGAAATTGGAAAAAGCGAAGAGATATCAATGGCCATATAAAATGGGAAATTAAATAAATACAAAGGTTTATGAATAAAAGGACCTGGGAGTGATAATGCAAACCAGACAATAGATAATACAACAAGATACTACAACCAGAAAAACATATAAATAAATATTTGGAGATACATACAGGATGTTAAAGAATATTAGAGTGGCATTTCATTACATGGACAAAATATGATAGATAATTACTATAATGATCCGACCAAAACGGAATATGCTTGCCATTGTATGGTCCCCATATAAAAAGAAACATTTGAAAAAGTTGGAGAGGATACAGAGAATGAACAAAGATGGTACCAGAGCTAGAAGAACTTTCTTATGAGGAAAGGTTTGAAGGAAATAAAGTTAACAACACTTGAGCAGAGAAGAGAAAGAGGAGACTTGTATTGGAGAAAGAAATTGGAAGAAACAGATAATGAGAGACTACTGACTCGGAACAATGAGAAGGTCGATCGATACACAATAGGACACACACAAAAAATAGGAAAAGGGAGATGCCTGAACAACATAAAAAGTACAGCTTCCCTTATAGAAATGTAGAAGTTTGGAATTGAATAAAT
>JACEEZ010020499.1:0-20309 GCA_016584305.1 Chionoecetes opilio | reverse complement strand
TGCATCAACATAGTAAATCTGAATTGATTTGGTTTGTTATAATGATCAGGTATATATTTGTTTCTAACAAATATGGACAAATATAGTCCACCATTACATTATCACAGTGACGCTCTTCCCTGATAATTTGCCGATATCTACCAGTAATATAATTGGTAATTGATTATTTCCTGTGCGAAACTTACTCATGTAAATACGACTTGTTTTTACTTTAAGAGATATTCTTCAGTACCATAAACTTTTTTATACATTCTATAACTACTACAAATGTTTTTTGTTGCTAAATTTCTATACCAAGTTTTTGTCCAAAGATCTTTAGCTTCTGTTCAACAGCTTGCCTAAACCATCTTCTATTAACAACAAACAGTTTGAAACAACCCACACACTGACAGACATAATCATTACATATGTTCCTTATACAATCCAACCATGGTGATGCGTAAACACCAGACATGTGTAACTGTAACAAACACTTATAAATAACGTCACTCAATTTGGTATTTTTTCCCATGATTAATCGTGAACAAAAACTAATCATCCTGCACTTAATACTTATTTCCAGTGAATACACTCCAAGCTAACCATATACAATGTTCATTCTTGTATACCTATGTACACACAAAACCTCGTTTTCCCGGACTAATAGGGGGGAGCACTGTCCGGGAACCGCAAATGTCCGGGAATCACAACAGTCCAATGCCATTACCCCACCCCGGACGTTTATCCTACTCTAGTATTTACTGTCCGGCAACCGCCAATATCAACTACCCCGCCACGGACTTTTACGTCCGCTGAGCATGCTGCCACCTGGCGGGAGGCAGCAGAGTGTTCAATAGTCTCAAGAGACATTCTTGCACCAGGCGCAGTGGGGGTCAGGGGACTAACGGAGGCAGTGCAGGTGAACCATGAGTGTCGTGTGCCCAAATGTAAAACAATACGACCGCTGAGCATGCTTGCCATTGCTGCCACTGGCGGGAGGCAGCAGAAAGTATTCAATAGTCTCAAGAGACGTTCCTGCACCAGGGGCAGTGGGGTCAGGGGACTAACGGAGGCGGTGCAGGTGAGCCGTGAGTGTCGTGTGCCCAAATGTAAACAATACGACCGCTGGAGCATGCTGCCACCTGGCGGGAGGCAGCAGAAAGTGTTCAATAGTCTCAAGAGACGTTCCTGCACCAGGGGCAGTGGGGTCAGGGGACTAACAGAGGCGTGGCAGGTGAACTGTGAGTGTCGTGTGCCCAAATGTAAACAATACGACCGCTGAGCATGTTGCCACCTGGCGGTGGCAGCAGAAAGTGTTCATAGTCTCAAGAGACGTTCCTGCACCAGGGGCAGTGGGGTTCAGGGGACTAACGGAGGCGGTGCAGGTGAACCGTGAGTGTCGTGTATCCAAATGTAAACAATACGACCGCTGAGCATGCTGCCACCTGGCGGGAGGCAGCAAAAAGTTTTCAATAGTCTCAGAGATGTTCCTGCACCAGGGGCAGTGGGAGTCAGGGGACTGACGGAGCCGGTGCAGGTGAACCGTGATTGTCGTGTGCCCAAATGTAAACAATACGACCGCTGAGCATGTTGCCACCTGGCGGGAGGCACGGACACTGACCAGGAGTGACAGGAGACGCTCGGACCCCCGGACAACTTTGTCAATTTACAAACAGGACCAGGCATTTCAACGTTAAAAAAAAAAAAAAAAAATTAAATTGTTCGGGACTCTATGACATATCCCCGGACCTCAGATTTTGTCCGCTAAATCCGATATCCGGGAAATGGAGGTCCGGGAAATCGAGGTTTGTGTTGTAGATACAAAACATGCTTCAAAAACTTCATCTGTAATAATTATAATTCCCTTACAATATCAATACAACATATTTCACATAGCATATGTCATTACAGGTACAATACTGTTATACATTTGAATTTGTATATCAACTGGCAAATCATATTTATGGGAAGTACCAATAACTGCGTACATGGCCCTGGTTGCTTGCTCCTTGAGTTCTAGCTCCCCTTTCCAAAACTGACCATATAATACCCAATATAGTATACCCAAGTACTTATACACACAAACTACCTCAATTTCCTCTCCACCAAAATTTTAAACTATAATTACTGGTTTGAACTCTACTAAACACGACTATATCCTGGTTTTACTACAGTTTACCTTTAACTTCCAGTCAGAACAGTAACTATAAAGGGTTGTTAGGGACTGGTTCATGTTTTACTCGCTATCACTCAGTATAACCGTATCGTCTGCGTACATCAGCACTAATAGCTTTAAGGGAGAGCGTCCACGAATATTTACAAAAAAGTTGTAATACCCGAAAAAATTATCATGCGTAGTTGAACACTTGTTCAAGCTTGTGACAAAATTATAAAGAAAGAAGAAAAATGAAAGAGTTTTGGCTGATTTTTCCCCCCCCTCCCCCGCCGAAAAATTCCGTACAATTTTTTTTTATGAATTCACTGGCATAGGCAAATTGGCACCTCTCAGTCCCTCTCTGTGAGACAGAGGGTCGTCTCAAGGCCTCAGTAGTGAAGAGAGTAGAGGGAGAAGCCGGGTGTCGCTGCTCGTCTCTTAGCCTTCCACCATTCCTGCTCCTCCAGACCAATTACCAATTATTATTTATTCAGCACAGGATTGATCTATCTCACGCTCTCTACCTCCTCCACCACCATGCCAAGGACATCAAGGCAATAAAGTGGCTCAGAGAGAGAGAATGCTGGCTGTAGTTCAGCAACCTGCCCATGTGCGTCTGACAGCTAGCACCCTTTTGTGACTAGTACCTTTTGGAAAAGGGGGACCAGATACCAGCTACGTCATATAACACTTCAAGAGTGATAGAGAGCGTGGCTGAGAGAGTAAACAAACAAACCAGCATCTGCCCAGATTCACTGAGCCTTGAGGTTTAAAGGGCGCGTGGCTTAAAAAGCTGCACGCCTTTAAACCTCTATACTGAAAAACTTGCCTTTTTTCCAGTTTTCCTTTAATAACTTCGCCACTATTGTACCGAATTTAATAAAACAAACATATATCATTGGAAAGAGGAATGAAGATGTGATTTTCTCATCTTTCATTTTTTTTCAATCTAGGTAAATATTTGTAAATAATAGCAAATACACTTACGAGATCCAAAAAAAAAAAAAAAAATCTTAACTTAGAAGAATGAAATTTAAAATTCTTAAAAGATGAATCGTTTCGATATTTTGTAATACATATTTGGTCATTTTTTCATCAGTGCAAGTCATTGGATAAGTATGTTATTACCATTATTTATGGCTTATAAGACGCTGCATCTTGGAAGACTTACCCTGATTTTGGAAAGACATTTTTTAGAAGAAAAAAAACCAGACCACCAAAACTGTTGTCCGATAGATATACAGTACCCTCCCGAGTTTCGCGCTTGCTTTCTTCCCAAGGCATAGAGCGAAACTCTAGCGCGAAACTCTCGTCTACAGTACTCGTCAAAAGTATGCGGCGCCCTGCTCCCGCCCCCGCACAACAAGCAATACATAAGGAAATTTATAGAAATAATGTATTATAATTAACTTTTATTACTTGGTGGTGGCCTCTTCTCTTCTTCACGGCTTGGAGACGTCGGGGTAGTGATAGAGCTAGGTTTCTTAGGTGTTAGGTTGAAATGTTTGCGCAGGACTCACGGATGGTCTTTTCGAGCTTGGGTATGGAGCTGACGTCTTTCCCCTGCAGAGCCTTCTTGACCATGTGCCAGAGGTTCTCAATTGGGTTGAGGTCCGGCTGTTACCTGGCCAATCCTTATGAAGGGTACCATGCAGTCATCAAGCCACTGAGTGACAGATTTGGCAGTGTGAGCAAGAGCACTGTCCTGTGAAACACACTGGGCACGTGTGAGCTTGAAAGAATCTGACAAATATTCACAAAGCAGCTCCAGGTAAAACACCTTGATTCACTTTAAGGTTTTAAGGAAGCACAACAAGCTTGCCTAAACCTCTGCCAGAGAAACAACCCCACACCATAAGTGAATCTGGGTGTTTTACGGTGCTCTTCACATACCGTGAGTCGAGGGGGTCACTGCCTGGGCGACGGTACACTCGAGCTCCTCGGTTACATGTCACAGTAAATCTTGCCTCATTAGACACAACACTGACAACCAGTCATCATCAGTCCAAGCAAGATATTTTCTTGGTGAAGGTGCCCCTGCGAGCTCTCTGTGTGCGTGTAAGAAGTGGCTTCTTCAGTGGCTTGTGGCTAGTATAACCAAACTCTTGCACTCGGCGAGATACAGTACGAACAGACACTGCACCAAAACTCTTCATGGTTGTTTTCCTTTAATACCCTTGCTGTAACACGAGGGGTACTCTCCAACGAACATTTTAGAACGTTCACAGACCTTTGAGAAATCTTCCTGGGACGACCAGGCCGAAGTTTCTGTGATGGCGTTTTACCGCTGTTTTCCTCTCTGAAACGCGCCAAGTACACCCTTACTGTTGACTTAGCCACACACAACAACTCACTTATTTCTTTCGTTTGGTGGCCTGATCCTTTAAACCAATTATCTGAGCAATGGTTTCTTTGCTTAGTTCCTTGGTAGGTGCCATAATAAAAAATATAATACCACAATCACCACTGATAAGTGCAAAACACACGACAAAGGATACGACTCACGGTACAATAAACCCTTCATGCTCGCGGGGGTTAGGGAACAGAGACACCCACGAGTATCGTAAATCCGCGAGCATGACATTAGTTACCCCTCCCGCCCCGAAAATAGGCTTACGGTATAAAGAAAATGGATTTTGTTGCTTGAATGATAATGAAACAGTTGGCTGTTTCCTTAAAAACCCGAGCCCCTGTCCACCCAGCAGTGAATGGGTAGCGGGTGTTAGCCGGGGGTTTGTAAACCCACCTCCCGGGGTGCTGGCTTCGGCCAACACTATAAGCACTGGTAGCAGACAGCTCTCTAGGGGTAGTATGAGAGAGAGCTGTCTGGTTACAGTGGAGATCCATCTCAGCTGCGTCGATAACTGACGAAATTGAAATTCTTCAAACATCAAAGATCACATCAGGGGGTGCCGATAAAAAAGGCCAGACTACCAACAACTGAACTGAACACTGTCATCATCAGCAACAACCCATAACAGCTGAGGCCGCGACACACGTGTAGCCGCTGCCAGGGTTACATCACAACACTATTCCTCCCCGCCACCACCACCACCATGGATATGCCTATGGCTGAGCCCAGAAGGAGGAGGAAGTGGACGCTGAACCCCCGTGGATCGCTGTGGGCCAACGGTGAGGGTTGTGTTAGGGTGTGTTGTGTTGGGGTGGCTGGCGCAAAAACTATGCCTCTCGCACCACGGCCAGATTGTCCACCACACCAGCTTGCTCCAGTGCTCCTCCCTATGTTTTAGGGTGATTGGGTTGGCACTGCTTAAATGTTCACTATTGTGTCTGGTCTGGTGGTGGCTTGAGGAAGTTGAGGTGTGCACGCAGCGCTCAGCCCACCAGTGTGTGGCTACCGTAATCCGTAGATAACACTAGTCGCCAGTCACTCGCCACTGCACTAATGTCGCCAGGTGCCATATATTGCGAATTTTAGCATCACTACAGACTTTTATGTGCCACTGAAGAGGCATGCATAGTAGTTTTATGAAAAATACTTTTCGTATTTTAAAATTATATTTAATTATCTGTATTTATTATTATTTATCACAAGGGTTGAAAACCCGCGAGTAATCAAATCCGCGAGCCTGAAACCCGCGAGCATGAAGGGTTTATTGTATGTGGAGAGCACTGTAAAACACCCAGATTCACTTATGGTGTGGG
Source organism: Chionoecetes opilio (assembly GCA_016584305.1). Taxonomy (NCBI): domain Eukaryota; kingdom Metazoa; phylum Arthropoda; class Malacostraca; order Decapoda; family Majidae; genus Chionoecetes; species Chionoecetes opilio. Next base: position 14,509 of record JACEEZ010020499.1, on the reverse strand, counting down.
GTTGTTTCTCTGGCATAGGTTTAGGCAAGCTTGTTGTGCTTCCTTAAAACCTTAAAGTGAATCAAGGTGTTTACCTGGAGCTGCTTTGTGAATATTTGTCAGATTCTTTCAAGCTCACACGTGCCAGTGTGTTTCAACAGGACGGTGCTCCTGCTCACACTGCCAAATCTGTCACTCAGTGGCTTGATGACTGCATGGTACCCTTCATAAAGGATTGGCCAGGTAACAGCCCGGACCTCAACCCAATTGAGAACCTCTGGCACATGGTCAAGAAGGATCTGCAGGGGAAAGACGTCAGCTCCATACCCAAGCTCGAAAGGGCCATCCGTGAGTCCTGGGCAAACATCTCACCTGAACACCTAAGAAACCTAGTTCTTTCACTACCCCGACGTCTCCAAGCCGTGAAGAAGAGAAGAGGCCACCCAACCAAGTAATAAACGTTAATTATAATACATTATTTCTATAAATTTCCTTATATATTGTTTGTTGTGCGGGGGCGGGAGCAGGGCGCCGCATACTTTTGACGAGTACTGTATGTGACGCGCTGCAATAAACACCCTGGAGCACCATTCTCATCAATGATGTGGATACACAGGTACACACATTCACACGTACTCTGCTTGAACTCCAGAAGAAATATGTGCCAAGCCAGACTTACACCGCCAAGCCCCTTGATAAGCCCTGGTTTGGTTACCAATGTAGGATGGCTGCTGATGAAAAAAGTCGTGCCTGGCGGCTCTACTCACGCCATCCAACCGACCCTAACAAGGAGCGCTACAGATACGCTTGTGCAGCAATGAAAGAAATCCAACAATGGGCTCAACGACGCTGGCAAGACGACCTCAAAACCAAGCTCAGTGGTCGTTCAGTGGGTAACAAGTCCTGGAGGACCACACTTAAACAGCAACAAGGTCTGACAACTGACGACACCATACCTCCGCTATTCAAGTCTGACGGCACAGTGGCCACCAAGAACAAGGACAAGGCCGAGGTACTCGCGACATTTTTTTCCAACAAAATGACAGTACCTGATCCCCAGCGATCCATCCCAGCTGTGCCCATCCTCACCAATGCCAGCCTTTCTAACCTCACTATAACTAGTGAGGAAGTTCACCGACATTTAGTTCAGGTCGACACAAAGATGGCCTTGGGCCCAGACAACATTAGCCTTCATATCTTCAAGCGCTGCGCCTCTCAGCTAGCAACGCCCCTTGCTACTATCTTTCAGCACTGCCTCACTACAGAAAGGTGGCCCACCCTGTGGAAGGCTGCCAGAGTAGTGGCAATACATAAGAAAGGCAAAAGAACTGACCCCAAGAACTATAGGCCCATCTCCCTTTTATCAGTTCTTGGCAAGACGCTGAAAGCTATAATTGCCGACAAGATATCGTCTTTCTTCACATCACACCACCTTCTTAACATCAAGCAATTTGGCTTCCGAGCAAACAGGTCAGCGGCCGACCTATTGCTCCATCTGTCCACCACATGGCATAAGCGTCTTGACCAAAGAAAGGACACATACGTCATTGCCCTTGACATTGCGGGAGCATTTGACAGGGTGTGGCATCACGGCCTCATCACCAAACTGAACAGTTTGGGTGTCCGCGGTCATCTGCTGCTCCTACTACAAGACTACCTGCGGGACAGATTTCTCAGAGTGGTGGTGGACGGTCAAACCTCAGAGGAACACCCGATCTTTGCCAGCGTCCCACAGGGCAGTGTGCTCGGCCCTCTCCTCTGGAATGTATTCTTCAATGACTTGCTCCAGCTCATCCCAGAGGCACATGCATATGCCGATGACTGCACCCTTACATTCCCCTGTGACAGTGGTGATCACCGCACGACTGTCGCTCACATAAATCAGGTCCTCCAAACCGTCATCTCATGGGGTCGTCGATGGCAAGTGGATCTCGCTCCAGAGAAAACCCAGGCGATGCTCATCTCCCGATGACAACGTCCTCCTGATACTCCCATCCCTACCATCTTACTGGGTGGGAGGCCGGTGCCCCTGCAGACGTCCCTCTCCATACTTGGGGTGGAAGTGAATAGCGTCCTGACCTTCACCGACCACATCCGAACCATTGCAAGAAAAGCCGCCTGGAAACTTAGCTGTGTCCGGCGTGTCTCACACCTTCTTGACTCCCAAGGGATCACCATCTTATATGCAGCTCAAGTCCGCTCCCTTATGGAGTACGCCCCTCTCACGTGGTCTTCCTGCCCCCCTTCGTACCTGAGCCTTCTTGACAAGGTACAGGCCCGAGCCCAACGGTTAATACGTCTGAAGGCTCTGCAGGACCAGCTTCTCCCTCCTCTGCAACCCTTGCAGCAGCGTCGCGACGTAGCAGGTCTGTGCGTCGTTTACAAGACACACAAGCAGCATGTCCCGCACCTGGCTGCTCTCCGACAACCCTGGGCAAGACCACACGGCCACACCACACGAACTGCTGCTACCAGGGACCATCAACTGATCGTCCCTTTTGCCAGGACGGAGACCTCTCTGCGTCCCTTCCTTCCACGCTACACAAGAATGTGGAACCGCATGGTACAGCAGACACAGCTTCACTCTACCTCGTCACTCCAGACCTTCAAGAGTGCTGTGAACGCTTGGATAAAGCAGCCATAGTATTAAGTACCTACCTGTAAACCTGTAAACCCTGCTTAAGTTCAACTATGTCTATATATATATATATATATATATATATATATATATATATATATATATATATATATATATATATATATATATATATATATATATATATATTATTAGTAGTGAAAAATAAAATGTAAAATTAGAATAGTAACACATGTACATGTAAAATTCATTTAGTAGTGAAATAGTGAAATAGAGAAATAGAGAATTTAGAATAGTAACCCATGTATGTATGTTAAGCTAGGAATAATCTACACATTCCTAAAGTCAAAGATAGTTCTCAGTAGTCCAGCTGAACTCCTGACTGTAAAACCTATAAGAATAAAGGTAAAAAAAAAAAGTTTTTTAATCGCGGATCGCGAAACTCGGGTATTGAAAACACTGTAAAAATGTTTATTTAGTCCGGTGCGAGGTGTACCTACCGTATTTTACAGGTTACAAGACTCACTTTTTCCCCCAAAAAATATCCTGAAAATGCCCCAAGCCCCTGTCCACCCAACAGTGAATGGGTACCGGGTGTTGGCCAAGGGTTTGTGACCCGCCTCCCGGGGTGGTGGCTTCGGCCAACACTACGTAGAAGAGAGGAGGAAGAGAGGAGCTTGAGCTTGAGCTTGAGTTGGGAGTCACCCAGCAGATGCTGTTGATGAAGCCTTTAGTCCAGTGTTCTCCCATACGTATTCTGTCCTATGAACGATACTTTATTTTTATCTTGATATTTCAGGTGGCCTATTCTTCATAGGCCAGGCCTTTGAACCGGTGTTGCATAAAATAAGTAACACCTAGAAATAAGTAGCACCTGACCTCACATCCCCGCAGATCCTTACTTATTTACCACAAAATACTCCTTTGTAAGTGATTAACAAGGACGTGTGTGGTACTGTGGTTGCTGGAGGTACTGGAGTAGACAGGAGAGAAGAGAGGAAGGCATTGGAGGTATCGTAGAGAAGGGAGGAAAGCATTAGTGTAGTGATTAGTTAGTAAGAGCAAGGCATTGACTGATTTAGCTCTGTACACGTTTTATGTCTATGTTAGTGTGCTTTTATGTATGACAAGGCAGGTGAAGGGATTATCTTGTTAAAAACTTCCATCTGTTTCTCTCTCGATTCGTCTTCTTGTGTCCTTTGACGCTTAGTATCGCTTCATAGGTTCTCTTCAAACTTCGTCTCCTTTGTTAACAGATTTGTCAATTCTTCCCTTATCTATTTCACCTGGGATACTAAAACATTTTTATTTGTTTTGGTCTGAGTGAGTGAGGGCATCAGCTGATGGTTGTGTGACAGTGTAATACGGCAATAAACTGTAACAATGCCTTCCTCTCTTCTCTCCTGTATCCTCCAGTACCTCCAGAAACCACAGTTCCACAAACGTCATGGTTAATCACTTATAAAGGAGTATTTTGTGGAAAATAAGTAAGGAACGGCGGGGGTGTAAGGTTTAAAGGTGCTACTTATTTTGAGGTGTTACCTATCTTATTTAATTATTCTTGATGAGGGCTGTAAAATCCACTTAAAATCTTTCTCTGCACCTTCGAGCAACCTAAGAACACCCACACGCTGCCAATTAACTCTACCTTCGATTGCGAGGGCATCAGAGGACACGGGGTGGCATGAGCCTCTAATCACAGGCGTCACTATAGAAATACTGTCTGTGTCACCACGGGCGAGGGCTAACCATCACAGCCCTCAAGTGAACCTCCAGGGCCTACCATCCCAGCCTTGGAACTCACTGCCTAACGGCGCTGTAGGCACACACACACACACACACGGGGAACTCCGTAGTGTAGCAGTTAGCACACTCGGCTCACAACCGAGAAGTCCCCGGTTCGATCCCCGGGCGGAGCGGAGACAGACGGGAGGTCTTCTTAAAACCCGAGCCCCTGTCCACCCAGCAGTGAATGGGTACCGGGTGTTAGCCGGGGGTTTGTGACCCGCCTCCCGGGGTGCTGGCTTCGGCCAACACTAGGGATGAATGATAAAAAAAATGTTGATATGGAGACGGGGCCATACGAGCGTTGCTCTGGCACTGTAAAATACAACTAGATGAATACAACTAGATGAATACACACACAAAATGGTATACTGAAGGAGGAGAAGACTCATGGGGTGGTACATTGTTGGATTTGGTAATGAATAACATCATGACTCAGTGGATTAAAGAGAACACAAGATTCAGAGGTAGCGAAGAACCATCAAGACTAGACCTACTATTGACAAAAGAACTGGAAGTAATTAGTAAAGTAAATTATCAGTGCCCACTTGGAAAGAGTGACCATGTACTTATTGAATTTGAAATATATGATAGCAAAAAAGAGGGGAGAAGAGAAGAACACAAGAAAGGAAGATACATTTATGGAAAAGCAGACTTTGATTAAGAACATTTTTCAGAGAGACAGACTGGAGTAATTTCCATGCAACAAGAAGTACCCAGAAAAAATGGGATGAGTTCATCCGAATTTACACAGAAGGAATAAATAGTTGTTCCAAGGATAGTTATCAGAGAAAAGAAAAAAAAATTATGGTTTAACAGAACATGTGAATTAGCAAGACTAGAAAGAGAAAAAACATGGAATAGTTGGAGAAAAAAGGAGGTATCAACCTTTGGGAGAAATACAAAACAACTAGAAATGAATATGTAAGAATCTGAAGAGAAGAAGAAAGTAACTATGAGAGGAATATAATATAAAAATGTAAGAACGAACCGAAACTTTTCTATAGATATATAAATGGAAAAATGAAAAACAAGGAAGGAATAGATAAGCTGAAGGTAGAAGGCATAGTGTACGAAGATGCATTACAACAGGCTGAGGTAATGAATAAGTGCTTACAGACTGTATTTACAAGAGAAAGTGAATTTAAAACGAAAAATATAATAGCAAAAGAAAATATAATGGAAGACATAAAAGTAGACGTAATAGAAGTAAAAAGGCTAATGGAAAGTCAAGATGTGAGAAAAGCCCCGGGTCCAGATGGAGTGTCGAATTGGATAATGAAAGAGTGCAGTAATCAACTAGCAGGAAAGTTACATAGTTTAATTGTGAGTTCACTCAAGGAGAGCATAGTCCCGCTTGATTGGAAAAGAGCAATTATTGTGCCAATTCACAAAGGAGGAGACAAAGAAGAACCACTAAATTACAGGCCAGTATCATTAACAAGTGTAGTGGCAAAAATGTGTGAAAAAATTGTGAAGGACAGATGGTTGAAATATTTGGAAGAGACAAACACACTTGCAGGTGGCCAGTTTGGATTTAGAGGAGGAATGTCATGTACAACAAATCTATTGAGCTTTTACTCGAGAGTGATCGATGTGACACAGGAAAGAGAAGGGTGGGTCGATTGCATTTACTTGGACCTAAAGAAGGCATTTGACAAGGTACCTCATAAGAGACTGCTCTGGAAGCTAGAACATGTAGGAGGATTGAAGGGTGGTTTGCTGAAGTGGATGGAAGACTTTTTGAGCAACAGAGAGATGAGAACAGTAATAAAAGATCAAAAGTCAGAATGGTGCAGTGTGATAAGTGGAGTTCCTCAAGGATCAGAATTGGCCCCAGTGATGTTCTTGGTCTATGTAAATGATATGGCAGAAGGAGTAAACAGTTATATAAGTTTATTCGCTGATGATGCTAAATTACTAAGAAAAGTAGAAAGAAAAAGAGGACTGTGAGGATTTACAAAAGGATCTAGATAAGATTTTCAGATGGAGTCAAATATGGGAAAATGGAGTTTAATGCCAAAAAGTGTAAAGTGATGGAAATGGGCAGTAGCAAAAAGAGACAGAGAGGAAAGTATTCGATGGGAAACGAATGGATAATCAAAACAAAGGTCGAAAAAGATCTGGGAGTATGGATTAAGGACAATTTGTCACCAGAGAAGCATATAAACAAGATCACAGGAGATACATACCAGTTGCTGAGGAATATAAGAATGGCATTCAAATATCTGGATGAAGAGATGATCAAGAAATTGATAACATCTCTGATTCGACCCAGGTTGGAATATGCGGCAGTGATTTGGTCACCACATAAAAAGAAGGATATAAGGAAGATTGAGAGAATACAAAGAGCAGCACAAAAATGGCTCCAAGCCTGAGAGATTTAACATATGAAAAAAGACTTTCAAGACTAAAACTCCCAACACTTGAGAAAAGAAGAGAAAGGGGAGATTTTATAGCAGTGTACAAAGCATCAATGGGTCTGGAAAAAATTGATAGAAATTATCTGTTTGTGTGGGACGACAGAAGTACAAGAGGTCATGAATAGAAATTAAAAAGGACAACATGCAAGAGGGATATAAAAAAATACCGCTTCCCGTATAGAAGCATAGAAGCCTGGAACAACCTTGATGCAAAAGTGATTAATGCAAGAAGTATTCAGGACTTCAAAGGCAAACTGGATAATAGTAGATTTGGAGACGGGACAGTATGAGCATAGCTCTTTTCCTGTATGTTACAACTAGGTAAACAACTAGGTAAATATACACACACACACACACACACACACACCACACACACAACACACACACACACCCCACACCCCACACCACACACACACACACACACACACACACACACACACACCAAAAAAGAAAAAGGGAAAAAGAAAAGAAAAAAAAAATTAGCGCGAAACTCGGGGATACAATGCGCGAAAGTCGGGATGGTAAGAATTTAGGACTCAGCGCGAAACTCGAGGATCGCGAAACTCGCATAGCGTGAAACTCGGGAGGGTACTGTAGCCATTTTCACAAAAGAACACACTCACTATTCATTATCTTCATTCAGCACTGCTCATCAGCCATTTTCATTTTCTAGTTTGTATGCGATAGTATAAGTAAATCGTCATGTTGGCTGGCTGAACATGTACTACACGCAGGTCGGACTGAAGTAGTGAAAACAAACCCAACCGCGGCGGTGTACAGCTGCGTGCCTGCCTGGTGTGCCGATCAGCTGAGTTTGGCTTTGTCGTAGGACTTTGTCGTAGGCCCTGGAGGTTCACTTGAGGACATGATGGTTGGTCCTCGCCCGTGGTGGCGCAGGCATGATTTTTATAGTGACGCCTGTGATTAGAGGTTCATGCCGCCCCCTGTGTCCTCCGATGCACTCGAAATCGAAGGTAGAGTTAATGGGCAGCATGTGGGTGTTCTTAGACTACTCGATGGTGCAGAAAAGTTTAAGTGGAATTTGGTTCACATCGGGGATCGAACTCGGGTCACCGAGAACGCCACTCGGCAATGCTAACCACTCTGCTACCGCCTCCCCTTATGTACTCTTATGCCTATGTAGTACTATGTACAAAACTGTACTCATATGCCTATTATGTTTGTTCTTAGCTTTATGATATTCTTTCCTGCTATTAAAACATTGTTTGTCATACCCTTGCATTATTACTCTTTTAACATATTTACTTTTACTATACAGTGAAAAAATCTTGGTCAGGATCTATTACCTAATACATGCTTCAAAACTGCTGACTTATGTTATCAATAGACAAGTCGTCAGCTCTATCAACCAACTCATTCACTCTGCTTACGTCAACACTTCTCTCATACTCACTTTTTCTTTCAGGTTTCCATCTTCCAGGCCTCACACAGGCTTATCAGTCTCTTGCTTACTCATTTTACTTACTTGTCTTACCATACATAAAAATTCCAACTTGGTATACAAACCACAATGTAAATCTGAATATAATGTGTCAAAATCTAATACCTTAAAGCTATTTATGAACTGTACTACAATTCCACGTATAAATAACGTACAGTACCCTCCCGAGTTTCGCGCTTGCTTTTTCACACGGCATAGCGCTAAACTCGAGGATCGCGAAACTCGGGTATTGAAAACACTGTAAAAATGCTTATTTAGTCCGGTGCGAGGCGTAGTACCATATTTTACGGCTTATAAGACTCACGTTTTCCCCAAAAAAATATCCTGTAAAATACTAATGGTCTTCCAAGAGGAATGTTGTAGTACTTCCTCAGTACTCAGTACCGCAGTACTTACCGTATTTGCCGGCGCATAAGATGCAGTTTTTTCCCTTAAAAAGGAATGCAAAGATCACCCTGCGTCTAATGCGGCCATATTAGCGAATGAGAGGTCGGGCAGAGAATGCAGAACAGCCGGTGGTGTATTACTAAAGGGGTCTGGAGTGATCTGTGCTGAGCAGTAGTCTACTGAGCACAAATTTGTAACTGTTATCAACAATAATGCATAATACTAAGAAAAGGTTGGAGTTTAAGAGAAAAAATGAGCTGGGGCAACAAGATAGCGATTATTGCTGCCAAGATGGCCGTGTCAGATGTAAACATCATCCACCCCCGCTGCTGCTCTCCATTGTAAAACGTCTGATATCTCAGGTCTGCCGCTTCACCTGGGATACTTCACTCGGCGACGCCCTCCCCGCACCCACCATGGGTCATTACCGCTCAGATTCCTCCCCGCACCCATGGAAAAGACAAACATCCCACATATTAGAATCCTGGTCCCAGACAGGGGGGTGGCCTAAGCCGATGCAGGTGTGTATGTGCGTGTGTGTGTTAGCGCCGCTACAGTGGTAAGCAAGGTGGGATAGGAAACGGCATAGGCCTTTGTACCACCTCGACCCCTCAATCCTCACCCCTGTACCTCTACAGATAAGGAAACTGTATGAAAGAGTGCTAGTAAAAAGGCTGCAACGGTACTTGTAGACGGGACAAAAGTCTTCCACACGGTACACCAAGACCAAGACCCATCACGGCGCCACACCGTCCGCCTCAAGGTCGAATCACACCATACCATCATGGTGACACGGCACCGTCTCGTCACATCCGTTAAAATTTCTTACATTCAAACAAATAGACGTGTTACACTAAACGGTGCGCCGCCGTCACGGCTCCAATGCATCACGGTCCTGTCACGTAACGGTTTCTGGGAAAGAGTATTTTAACGTTATGACACTGTGCCGTGCTGATAACTGTCGTTTTCTCAAGGCTTTTTGTACCCAAAACAGTGTCTTTTAGAGTTCAACTCCTCTTCTTTATCCAACAGAAGTGCTATTCATGCAAATTTCTTCAGCCATAGCCTCTGAGGCACCATCTCTGCTTAGAGGTGAGCAGGAACTGCCGAGAATGACGGAACCGTGACATATAGTGTGAATACAAGGCACGGCTGACGGAACGCTGCCGTGATTTCAGAGTGTGAACCAGCCTTCACCTGTACCTTCCTGAAGAAAACTAATCAACCCTCGCGACTGTTCTAACCTAACTGTTAACTTCTGACTGACTTCTGCTGACTGAAAATAAACTAACTTCTGGCTGAAATAACGGTAGATTTTTGGTACTACGTGTAATGCCATTATTATTCAATTGCGCCATGGGAAATGGGGCTCAAAATACTCAGAATGAAGAAAGCTACACGATGATGGAGGTAAGAATCCTAGGACTTTTGAAAGCCCACTACAAAATAATACCAATATCTTTGCAAATTTTCCATAAGGTCTAAACACATAGCAGAAAAGCAACAAAGGCATACCTACAACATTAAATCTAAGTTATATGTCATAGGTAGCAAAATATTAGAATATCAATACGTAGGGGCATCCTGCAATATATTATGACCGATTTTGGTTACCCTGTCATTCCTTTTACATTTTAACTAGTATATTTTTTCATTCACATTCACTTCACTGTGAATATTGTATTAGGTACATGCTCATAATTATTTGCTTTCCTTACAAATCCCATTTTTTTTATAACTTTTGATAAATTTACGAAATTATTTTTTTTCACCCAAAAACACCAATATTTTTTTCGTCTCAAAACCTCCTTGTAACATAGGAGTGCGTCTTATACGGAGGTGCGTCTTATGCGCCGGCAAATACGGTACCTGTTACAAGTATTTCAAATACCATAAGACATTAAAATCAACTACGTAATCTGTCCTCACGCTGGTATGTTTTACATTCCCTCTTTTGGCGGCAGATTGTCGCGATTGCCGCCAACAGCGCCATCTATCGTCTGCTAGTGTTGACGTATCATTTACCACTAGGCTGTCACACGTATCTTAAGCTCTTTTCAGTCCTGGAAATTATCACCCATGGCGAATTCATCAAAATGGTTTACTAATACTATCGCATACAGCCAAAAGTTATACAATACGCCGAAGAAAATGGAAACAGACTAACAGAAAGACACTTTTGGATCACCGCTAGGAGAGGCGGTGGCCGAGTGGTCCGCCCCGAGCACATAGCTGGCCGACAGTGGCCGTGCGGTGATGTAAACAAAGGTACATTACTTCCCCTGTAAACGCGGTACACTCACGCTTACTAATCTCTTTTTTCAGGGCTGGGAAAGTGATTGATGGTGTTCATCTGTCAGACTATGTCCTCCAGATGTTGGACTCTGGATCTATTCCTCGTTACATTGAAAAATGTAAGGAAATAGGGAATATAGATTCATATAACATACAGCGGCACAAATGGAAGGACATCACGACACTGCTTGGTGGCGATCTTCCAGGCTTCTTACGCCAGAGATATATACCACTACCTTGTGAGCTTGAAAAGTATATTTAATCACTCTACCCATGTCTACAATTCTTAAAGACTAGTCAATTCACACTGCAGTTTAATACACAGCTTAAGCTCTGCAGATGTAGTAATAATAATGAGCTGTAGCTAAAGTGTGCGTGAGGAACGGTGACTGTGGTGTGCGGTGTTGCTCGTGATTTGCAGTGATTAACCGGAGTGGTTGAGGGGAATTTACCTGAAGGAGAAGCGAGCATCTTCCGTAGGTGTTCATTATAGAGAACAGAGATATGCGGGACCACCCAGCAAGGAGCCGATCTTAAAGGTCTGACCACGGGGCAACGACTGGCGTTACATGGGAGCGGCCTCGCAGAGCGCGCTGTTGTCATGTGTCACATACAGGGAGGTCCCGAAGATACGAGCAGTTAGGTTCCACCTGGCATACTCGTAAAGCGAAATCTCGTATAACGAAACACATAACTAATGGTAAAATATAGGTTTGGTTCCAGGAACCCAACAATTATAAAAAAAAAAAAAAAAAAAAAAAAATTTAAAAAAAAAAAAAAAAAAAAAAAAATGTTTTTCAAGCTATCATAAAATTTGGTAATATTTAGTAGGGGTGCGAGAACCCCTTGAGGAATCCTATGATCCCTGGTGATATCCTATGGTGCTATCACATGCGTGGGAGCTGACCTGACTTCTTCAGGAAGGCACATATTATACAGCTGATAACGGGGTGTTGTGGTTGTGCGGGCGGCAGCCGATGTCCGCCGCCAGCGGAGATCTCCTTGGTAATTATTTAGTAGGAAAGCGAGGACCCTTTGAGGAATCCTATGATCACTGGTGATATCCTATGGTGCTATCACAGGTGTAGGAGCTGACTGTCTTCTTCAGGAAGGCACAGGTGAGGCGGATGACGGCGGTTTTTGAGAGAGGCGGCGGATGGGGCAGGCCGCCCGCTCCCCCGCCAAGGTAGGTTTGGGCAGGCTTAAACGTCTTATCACTCGTTATTATACAACTTAGTGATTATGGTGAGATGTTATATCCACGTGTCATTATCTAAATCAATGTAGCACCGTGTGTCACCTTAAATAAGGGTGATTTAAAGATGTTATGATGAGGTGACTGCTGGCCGAGCTGGCGGGGCAGAGAGTGACGGAGAAATACTTGCCGCGGAGCCGCCCCATATCACAAATATTCACCATTTTAACACACATACACACCTTCTACCACCAATACACTAGCAACACAGGCTCCTTACTTATATATCTTACTATCTGATACATTAAAACTACTTAAAACGCAAGCATTCAAAATAAAACGAAAATTAGTTTTAGATGACGGGGACAGAAGGCGGAGAGGCAGTCTGGCATGCCATTCTTCCCCGGAAATATGTATCGCTGGCTTGTTATTGGTCGAGAAGTTTTAAAAACTGTTTGTCATTGGCTGGTGACGGATGACGCCTTAGCCAGTCACAACCTTCCTACTCGTTTACGACCTATCGAGGGAGCTTTCAATCAGCTTTGTAGCTTCCGTCATTAGGGAAAGTAGTATCTAGGTAGTGCGAGAGCAGGTTGTTGCTGGCCATACTACCTCCGTTGCTGGCTTCTCGCCCAGGGTTATGAATTTTTGTAGGCCACATTGTCGTACTGAGCCACCAGAATTATCATATTTTCAGATGGATTATCGTACAACCTTAGGTAAAATCATATAGTCAGTAAATGACTTTATAATTTTTGTAAATAACTTGTAATTTACTTTAGTAAATAACTTGGTAATTTTACTCACCCCAGTTTGAATGTCGTAACATTGGATTTTCGATCTCGTATATTGAAAATAGACCCTAATTTACACATCTCGTATCATCGGATTCTCGTATATCGAATGCTCGTATAACGGGACCTCCCTGTACAGTGTTGCAACATAGCATGTATGTGTAGGAATTATTAAGAGGCATGAATATTATGTAGGTGTGACTGTCTGATTATAGTCGCATATCCACACCCTCATCACATATAGACACATATCCCCCCTCACGCTCGTAGCGATAGTCTCGAGCGGACTTCTTTCCTTGAGCCTCTTAGAACGGCGCGAGGTCATAGGGGGGTGAATGAAAGGGGACGTGATTTTCTCGTCCGAGCAAGGGGACACAGGGACGCGGGGGAGGGTGTCGTCACTAGGGGTTGGGATGGGTCGGAGGAAACGGCAGTTTCGCCACCAGACGCGCCCACTGGGAAGACGCACCTCAAAGTCCCGGGTCGTGCCACAGCCCATAACAACCCCGACCTTGTCCCAGCGGTGTGATTGATTGATTGATTGATTATAGTTTTAAGGCGCCGCAACTGCGGGGTTATTGACGCCTGCTTACAGAAGATACATGTAAAGTAAAACTAAAAAACAAAATTTAAGATAGAATAAAAATATTTAAAATAACGAAATACATAAAAGAACAAGAGTACATTAAAAACAATCATAAGTTAATATTAAAAACATCATAACTTGTTGAGAAGGCCAGCCTTCTCAATAAACGTATGGACTTCATGTCCCAGAGAGAAACACCCCTCTCCCAATGCCAGGGAGAGACGGTAAGCACCGTCCGACCCGCGACACCGGGACAAAAATTGCACACATAGGTCCCCAAGACTGGGACACTCGACCAGCAAGTGCCACACAGTTAAGGGGACCAAACAATCATCACAGTAAGGAGGGTGGCCCCCCTCCATGAGGAATCCATGAGTATATAGTGTGTGACCAATACACAATCGTGCCAAGGCAGTCTCCCATCTCCGGGAGAGACCGCAGTAGCTCCAGTCCTCGATACTTTGGCGGATGGTGCGCAGTTTATTTTGCCCTATAGTAATCCAACGTTCCTGCCAACTGTTGTGAACTGATTTATGGATTGCCGAGCACAGGTCCGTAGCCGGCACTGCAAAATGTGATAGAGCTGGTCTTCTAGCTGCAGCTTTTGCCAAGGCATCAGCTTCCTCATTACCGGCAACACCTACATGTGCCGGTACCCAACAAAAGCCCAGCGGTGTGATGTCGGGTCCTGAACACGGACGGTCTGGCAGACACACAGCCTGGGTAGGGGGCGGGCATGCTGGTCGTACTGAGCCTTGACCTGCTCAGCGCAGGCGACAGCTCGGCGATCACAGTCCTCTGTGCAGGCCTGCCACTCCTCCGAGAAGGACTCAGGATGGGCAGGGACACAGGAGCGGAGCGGGTGGCCATAAAGTGTCATCGTAGGGGATCGTCCCGTGGAGTTAGGAGTGTTGCGAAGCTCCAGGAGACCCCTGTCGAAGCCTTTACTGTCGATGTTGCCGTTGGGCTCCGTCTTGAGGATGAGGTGTTTCACCGACTTGACGCCG
>JACEEZ010020498.1:263840-270363 GCA_016584305.1 Chionoecetes opilio | reverse complement strand
CGGAGGAGAGAGAGAGGAGGAGAGAGGAGAGAGGAGGAGAGAGGAGGATGAGAGGAGGACGAAGGATGAGCGAGGGAGAGCGAGAGATGAGATGACGAGAGAGGAGGAGGAGAAGAGAGAGAGAGAGAGAGGCTGGAAGGGAGTGGAGACAGGACGAGGAGACGCGGAGTGGATAGAGGGAGGATAGTATAGGGACTGTTGGCTTTCTCTTAGTGGATAGTTCGTGGATTGTTTGTGGATGACAGGCAAGCCAGGGAGGCGGCCACTGGGTCCTGCGGTGGCTTGAATGAGCAGTTACGAGTCTTGGAATAGTTTCTAAAGGGAATGTGGGAAAAATGAAGGGAGGGAAGAAGAGCGGTGAACTGGTACAAGATGGAAGTAAGGGTAAGGAAAGGAAAGTAGGGTGGTATTAGGGGTTGGAAGTGAGATTGCATTAATAGGATAATGTGAAATGACAAAGTGAGGTGATAAATTGATTTTAGGTAGAAAAAAAGGTACTATGTGAAATGATTAGTTTATGGTGTGTGTGTTGTGGCAGTGAGTTGAGGGACACACGCCCTGCTTTGTGCTGTCATGGGAGGACACCTGCCTCGCTGGGGTGTTCAGGTGTCATTATTGTTGTTGTTGTTATTATTATTATTATTATTATTATTATTATATTATTATTATTATTATTATTATTATTATTATTACTATTATTATTATTACTACTACTACTACTACTACTACTACTACTACTACTACTACTACTACTACTACCACTACTACTACTATTTTTGTTACAATCATCATCACTACAACTGTATATACAACTTCTAGTACTACTACTAGTACTACTACTACTACTACTACTACTACTACTACTACTACTACTACTACTACTACTCTATTATTACTACTACTACTACTACTACTACTACTACTTCTACTACTACTACTACTACTACTACTCTATTATTACTACTACTACTACTACTACTACTACTACTACTACTACTACTACTACTACTACTACTACTACTACTACTACTACCACTACTACTACTACCACTACTACTACTACTACTACTACTACTACTACTACTACTACTACTACTACTACTACTGCTGCTGCTACTACCACTACTACTACTACTACTACTACTTTCGATAATACGTAACTTCATTCTGGCAGTCTGATACAAGCTCCCATAGCGCAATATTCCTCCCACCCCCTGCGTCCTCCCAGTGGACATATATTTCACGCGGGAGGAGGAGGCGGTGTGCTGGAGTCACGACCACCCCAAGGCATAAATATTCTCCCAAGCGGCGGCAAGAAAGCTGACCATTGTTAAGTAATGAGCCATTAATGGTTCCTGGAGGTGCAGTAATTAGCGTGAGGGAGGGAGCGTCTTTGTGGGCTTGTGTGCCTGCCTCCTCCCCTGCCCCGTTGGTTCCTTTGCCAAGAAACCCTTCCCTCCCTCCTTTCCGCCGCCCTGCCCCGTTACCGCATCTCAAGCCCACCATTCCCGTCACGTACCTCCGCTCCTCCTCGCCCGCCACTGCTTGGAAAATAACAACAAATACTATACCATTACTTCTATTTCTTCTTTTTCAACCACTTCTACTACTACTACTACTACTACTACTACTATTGCTATCTCAACAATGAAATATAGTAATTCCCAGTTACTAATTCATATATCTCACAATTTTGTTCCTAGTTATTCCCCACCAACTCTCTCTCTCTCTCTCTCTCTCTCTCTCTCTTCTCCTCTCTCTCTCTCTCTCTCTCTCTCTCTCTCTCTCTCTCGGTTCTCTTCACTTAAAACTTAATTTCTCGTAATTTCTCGTAACCTTTACATTTTCGTATGATAATGATAGTAAAGGTAATGTTAATGATAAAAGTAATAGTGATAGCACTCTTCTCTCAAGCCTTGCATTGTCCTGACCCAGTAGCTAATTATTAATTTAACACGCTGTTCACCTCTACATTGCAAGAGCCAGGTGTTAACTTCACGCAGGGCTTCCTCGCAGGCCCAAACAGGACAGATAGGCGGAGAGCTTCACCCCTCGCTCACCGATTGCTTTACGGACACTTCTGACTCAACTTCCGCTGTGTACGTAATATGTGTTCCCTGTCCGTCTTAACTTCAGAGATGGAGGAGAGTGCGAGTAGTTCCCGTTTGTCCTCCTCCTCCTCCTCCTCCTCCTCCTCCCTCCCGTGGCCCGCGGGCGCGGTGCACAGAAGTTGCCGTGCGGCGATGCAGCCCCTGAGGTAAGGCCCCTAAGAACTCGTCCCCTCGCTCTGCGTCACGCTTTTCAATGCTGCAGGAAACCAATTACTTTACCACTTGTCTCCCCGCGAGGGGGGGGAGGGGGGCCGCCCGGGGGAGAGGCGTCCTGGGGCGTGAAATCCTGCGTCTGCGGTTGTCCAGGGGCTGCAGGGGGTCCTTGTTGCGGCGAGGAGAGATGAAGGAAGCCTCTAGCATGCCGTAGGAAGCCGGGGAGGTATACGGCGCCTGTTTCCGGTTCGCAGGGTTTCCAAATAGTAATCATGTGGGTCACGGCGTCCTGGTTACTGTGACTTCAAAGCAACGAAGAGGTTTACTTTGTTTCCTTCTGTTTTGCAAGTAATTTTTTTTGTTTTCTTTCATATCTTCATCTCTTGTACTCGTTATTTTTCCTTTCCATCTTCTTTCTCCATCTTACTTTCCATCTCCAAAGTAATGAAGAGGTTCAGTTTGTTTCCTTCTGTTTGGCAATGTTTTTTTTTTTTTGGTTTTCTTGCATGTCTTTATTTCTATATACATTATTTTTCCTTTCCATCTTCTTTTCTCCATCTTCAAAGTAAGGAAGAGGTTGAGATGGTTTCCTTCTTCTGTTTGGCATGTTGTTGTCGTTGTTTTGTTGTGGTTGTGGTTTTCTTTCATATCTTAATTTCTTGAGTACGTGATTTCTCCTTTCCATCTTCTATTCTCCATCCCCAAAGTAATGAAGATGGTTTCCTTTTGTTTGTGAAATTGTTTTGTGGGTTTTTTCTTTCTTTCATGTCTTAATTCCTTCTACCCGTTATTTTTCCTTTCCATCTTCTTTTCTCCTTTTTCATCTTCCTTTCCATGCAAAGTCGTTCTCAGTCATTACCATCACCCTCCCTCCTCTAGCCTACTTCTAGATTGCTGCTGCCCTGTGACAACTCCCACCTGTGTCCCCTTTTCTCCCTAGCTTCACTTATCTCATTCCTCCTTTCATCACCTCTATTCACTTTCCTCTTTCGTTATTCTTCATATCCCCTTTCCTCTATTCCTTCCTTTCTTCCCTTGTCTTGATTTTCCTTCACCTAGTTTCTCTTCCTAGTAGCTACAACTTTTCAGTCAGTTTTTAACCTTTTTGCTCCTCTTTTTCTCCTTCTTTAATCCTTCATTGCCATATCTCGCGTATACCTTCCATCTTATAACTTAATAGATTCCACACACGGCTATAATCTCAGTAGAAATTACTTTTTCCTCTCTCTCTTCTCTCTTCTTCTCTCTCTCTCTTCTTATCTCATTCTCTCTCTCTCTCTCTCTCTCTCTCTCTCTCTCTCTCACACACACACACATCGTTGCAATCCTCCACAAGCCTCTTCGTCTCACCAGCTGTTAATGTCGCCTCAAGTCGGTCTTGGATCCTCGTTCTCACACACCGATGAGGCTTTCGGCTCTTAAATACACAAGTACCTCCTTCTCCTCTCCCACCATTTCCTTGGCGGTCTTTTCTTCTTCTTCTTCTTCTTCTTCTTCTTCTTCTTCTTCTTCTTCTTCTTCTTCTTCTTCTTCTTCTTCTTCTTCTTCTTCTTCTTCTTCTTCTTCTTCCCTTTCCTCTCCTTCCCTCTCCCTCCTCCTCCTCCTCCTTTCCTCCTCCTCCTCCTCCCTCCTCCTCCTCCTCCTCCTCCTCCCCCTCCTCCTCTTCTTCTTATCTTCTTCCTCCTCCTCCTCCTCCTCCATCTTCTTCCTCCTCCTCCATCTTCTTCCTCTTCCTCTTCCTCCTCTGCTCCTTTTCTTCTCCTCCTCCCCCTCCTGCTCCTCCTTTATTTTTTTCTTCATCTTCATCTTCATCTTCTTCCTCCTCGTTATGGTCATAATTCACTCGCACCTGCCTCACCACACCCTCAGCCAATTCAATCCACGTAATAGTTTCTCTCAACCTGTTTATTTCCTCTCCTTCTTTCTCAATGCCTTCCATCACTTAGTTCATTTCTTTCCTTTGCCACCTACATACTCCTATCTTCTTTATCCACTTCCCTATATTTCCCCCATTTTTCATGTACTCTGAGCACTACACACACAACACACACACACACACACACACACACACACACACACCACACACACACACCCACCACACACACACACACACACACACAACCACCCCACACACACAACACACACACACACACACACACACACACACACACACACACACACACACACACACAAGCCAGAAGTAGCATACAAGACACACGTTCCGATCCCGTACCACCACCACTACTCTGGACTTCTACTCTTACTTCTCGTCGTCTTTATGCAATATTCAGCCGCCAAGACCGCTTTTTCGATCCCTCCAGGTAGCCCCACGCGATGCATTTTGGAAGTGGCCCCATGACTTATCGAATCCTCTCGTCCCACCTTCTATTTACGACGCCCCGCCCTGCTCAGCCTCCTCGTCTCCCGGAGTAAATAATGAAATTCTACCAGAGTGATTAATCGAAGTACAACCCGCACCTCCTCCTCTCCTCCTTCCTCCTCTCCTTTCTCCTTCTCTTAACCGCGCCATACCACGGATCGCTACACCTATAAAGATTGAGTTGTAGGAAAGAGATTGACGTATTTCATCGGTCTGTCTGTCTGTGTGTCTGTCTGTGTAGCGGCAGGTGTCTTCATTCGCCGCTTCACGCTTCATAACGCTCCAGGATGTTTTCGTGTTGTAGACGGCGACTTCCTACCCTTGAACATCAGGTAAACAGCCTTGTAGAGGTCTTGCAAAGGTGAAATGAGCTCCTCCTCCTCCTCCTCCTCCTCCTCCTCCTCCTCCTCCTCCTCCTCCTCCTCCTCCTCCTCCTCCTCCTCCTCCCTCCTCTTCTTCCTCCTCCTCCTCCTCCTCCTCCTCCTCCTCTGTTCTCGTGCACCACTGCCTCCTCCTGGGCAATATGAGGCACGTAATTACGCCAAGATATTTGCCCAGGCGAGTGCTGGCGCGGCCCAGTTTATGCCCCGTGCAGCAGCCTCGCCTTTATTAATATGCTGCCACTGCGCCGAGAAAACTAGACGAATACGTGTATGATATTAACACTGCTGGGAGGCATGCCAGCTGATTTGTTTGTTTATATTATATATGTGTCTAGTTATTTGTTGTATATGTATTTATCTATTATTTTGTCATTTTTCATTTCCATCTATATGTTTTTTGTTTATTTATACATCACCTCATTTGCTTGTTTATGTTTGTTTTTCTTATTTTCTTCCATTTGTATTAATCTATATTTACTTGTTTGTTTATTTATTCTATTTATTGGTGCTTTCTTTCCATTCTTTTTTATTTGACTTTTTAACAATTTAGTTGTTAGCGCTTTTATTATTCATTCATGTTTGTTTTTAACTCTTGCTTACGTGCATATTTGTTTTATATGTATATTTAGTTCATCATTGGTACTTGTAATTATAAAAACAGGATGAGATTTTTTTTTATCATACTCTCTTTCTCTTTCTTTCTTTTTTTTACACACTACATAAAACTCTTTATATATTTTGTTTGTTGTTGTTGTTGTTGTTGTTGTTGTTGTTGCAATGCCATACTTTTCTTTTTTTCTTCACTAATTTCCATTTCTATATTTTCCTCATTTCCTTGTATCTCCCTGTTTCTCCATCCCTTTTCTTTATTCATATATTATTCACCGCTTTATTCTGCGTTCAATCATATCACTCACTTAAGGCAAATAATGGCAGGTCCTTAATCTGTTGACATTCATTATTCTTTCTGTGAACCAACCCACTATATTTAACATAATCTATTTTCATTTTATATTCTCTTTGCCTAGGCTGCCTCCCTCTTGCCTTGTCTCCTTTACCACTTGCCTCCCTCTGTCGCTCAAAGGCCTGAGTTTGAGGATATGTCATCACTGAGAAACGAGATAAGATGGTAAGGGTAGAGGAGGAGGAGGAGGAGCTATTAAGTACTCTAAGGGCATCAGGACACACATTCATTCAACATAAACGAAGGAGGAAGAGGAGGAGGAGGAGGAAAGAAAGGGGAGATTGAGGTAGGTGAGGAGGAGTAGGAACAGAAGAAAACGAAAGAGGAAGAAGATGAGGCACATGAAAAAAAGTCAAAGATAAATTAGTGTCGAAAGAGAAAGAGAAAAAGTAGGTAGAGGAACACAAGAGTAGGACCTATGAAGCAATAAGTACTTTATTTTTTTTATTTTTTATGGTTAGGTTAGATTAGGAAAGGTTAGGTTAGGTTAGGTTAAGTCAAGGTTAGGCTTAGTTTAGGTTAGGCTTTGGTT
>JACEEZ010020498.1:243840-258840 GCA_016584305.1 Chionoecetes opilio | reverse complement strand
ACAAGAGGGAAAAAGAAAGAAGAAAACACATGTAAGAGGAAAAATACAAAAGAAAATACAAGAGGGGAAAAGAAAGAAGAAAATACATGTGAGAGGAAAAATAAAAGACGAAAAGATATACACGAGGGGAAAAGAAAGAAGAAAATACGAAAGAAAGTCCAAGAAAATGAACAGAAAGGAAACGGGAAAGACCTTGGAGGAAAAGAAGATAAGATAGAAGAATAGATAAATAGATAAGAATATAAAATAAATAAAGAGAAGAAATAGAAGACAGATAGATAAATAGATAAGAATATAGATAGATAGATAGATAAATAAAAGATAAATAGAAGAATAGATAAATAGATAGAATAGAAGAAGAGATATCAAATAATTAAAGCAGAAGGTACTACCAAAACAGAACAAAAATAGCAAAATGAAAAAAAAGAAAAAAATCTTGTATACTGTTTGCCGACTCTTCTTGCAACTTGTCATTTTTTTCGTCATGACAAGTAGCTCTCAAAATACTCAACTAAAAATATCTTCCATGAAAAAACGAAAACTTACCTGGTCCAACTTCAATGTGGCAGGTTCTCGAGGTACAGGAATGAGCAGGTGGAGAAGAATCTTTGAAATACTTGTATAATAATATGCTTACTAAAATTCCTCCCTCCCTCTCCCCCATCGCTCTCACCGTGGCCCAAGTTCCACCCTGCAAGCCTTTCCCTGTTTCTCCTTTAAACTTATATCACAACCTCTAAGCCCCGAGGCATCCCTGACATGCAATATTCACCAACTTGCCCGCCGCTTCCTGTTTTTACCCCCGTCTCTCGCCTCCCATGCACTGATTTCATATTACCCTTAAACTCAGATAAAAATACAAAATGCATTAAATCTTCTTTACCCATCTCTCTCTCTCTCTCTCTCTCTCTCTCTCTCTCTCTCTCTCTCTCTCTCTCTCTCTCTCTCTCTCTCTCTCTCTCTCTCTCTCTCTCTCTCTCTCTCTCTCTCTCTCTCTCTCTCTGTATTCATTATTAATTTTGTAGATAATAAACATAATGCATTAAATTTTCTTTTCCCATCTCTCTCTCTCTCTCTCTCTCTCTCTCTCTCCTCTCTCTCTCTCTCTCTCTCTCTCTCTCTCTCTCTCTCTCTCTCTCTCTCTCTCATTCTTTCATGTGTAGTTCATAATTAATTTCGTAGATTTATGGAGGAAAAGAACGGCTTCCTTTTCCATTCTTTTTTCCTTCCTTTCCCTTTCCTTCTGCAGCGCCGGCCAGCCCCACACATCCTAGGAAAGTCGGAAGTCCTTCGTGCAATCCTCCTAAAACATCCTCCTTACATTTCTATGGCCGGCGATGGGAGGGAGGGAGGGAGAGGAGGAGAGTGGGAGAGGAGGAATAAGGGAAGAGGAAAGAGAGATAGTGGACGAAGAGGGTGGAGGGGTTGTAAAGAGCTTGGGAGGGTGGATAAGGATGAAGTGAAGTGGAAGTGACGGCGTGCAGGAGAGGGAAGTCCTGCCATAGATTACACACTTCACTCTTCTTATTGCTTCTTCTCACACCCTCTTCATGCAGCTTACACCCCTTCTAGTCCTGCTCTCTCTCTCTCTCTCTCTCTCTCTCTCTATCTTCAAGGTACACGTAGTAATTTGTTTCTTTACGCTTTCACTTTCTCTCCTCTCGGTTCGGTGCATTTCTAAGTACGCCTTCACCTTCCTCCATACAAGATACATTCCGCCTGTATCATGACCCGAGGACGTAAATACCAAATGTTCGATCTTATCTCGGTCATCTCGCGGTGCAGGTCTTCGTATTTTCATGTTTTTGAAAGGCGGGTCTTTCCCATTACCTTTGTTACTCTCCCCTTTAGTCGCGTGCGTCTGTCATACCTAATTCTCTTCTCGTTTTTCTATCTCTTTCTCCTCTTCTCCTTTCCCTCAGAAGACCTCATTCCCTCCTTCCTATTTAAGAAGACAGGAGAGCCGCCTTCATGAATAATTATTGCTGGGTGTGTCTGGGCGAGACTGTGGCGGCGGCGGCGGCGGCGGCGGCGGCGGCGGCGGCGGTACACACGCCCACAAAGTCGACCCTCCCGTGCCTGCTGGAGGGCGGGCGGGCCTTGGGGGCGCGCGTCTCCACTCTCCTGGCGAAGAGCGGCATCGAACCCATTGTTTCGCGTATCTGCATGATCGTCTTCGACTGAGTGGGATAAGATTATAGTTTCACCCTTGAGTGCTTGAGACTCGTCGATGTTGCGCTGATTCATGTGTTGACGAGCGCAAGATGTATTGAATCCAATATTCTGCAGGGAAAAGCTGGTTATGGAGATATTACTTCAAACCAATACGTATTTTTTTTTCTTCTATTCTATCTTAGTTTGGTGAGGCGGGTCAGTTTGCGTGTCACCTCTACCTCATTACTGAAAAACGTAGGCAGGTAATATATATGTGTGTGTTGTTTTCCCGTGTCACCTTCGCCTTATACGTGGCGTGATGCCGCGTCAAGCCGAGCCCTTGTTAGGCGAGGCGCGGCGCCGCCCCCTCAGTCAAGCACTTCATTACGAGTCTCGCCTCAGTCCCTCTAATTAGCGAGCAGATAAACCCAATCAGGGGACGTGCATCACAACTATTATCAAGTAATTTATTCCATCGCTTTGACTGTTTCTTTTCTTCTCTCTCTCTCTCTCTCTCTCTCTCTCTCTCTCTCTCTCTCTCTCTCTCTCTCTCTCTCTCTCTCTCTCTCTCTCTCTCTCTCTCTCTCTCTCTCGCTCAGCGTTCATAACTGTATAAATGCAAATCTAAGTGGCGAAGAAACTTATGCCTGGCCATATCCATTAATTAACTGAAAGGTGTGTGTGTGTGTGTGTGTGTGTGTGTGTGTGTGTGTGTGTGTGTGTGTGTGTGTGTGTGTGTGTGTGTGTGTGTGTGTGTGTGTGTGTGTCGCATTATCACTAAAAGAGGATAATGTCTGTGGAAATATACTTAGCGTGATGGATTTCTTTATCTTTGCTATAACAGTTTTGATGCCAGAGAGCAAAATCCTTGATAAAACAAACAACGTAATACTTTTTAGGCCTCGGGGGAGTGTGGGATCGGGTATGCTGCGGTCCCCCTTGGAGGAGTGAGTGCATACCGGGCCAGGATTCTCAAGGCTGAACCAGCTATAACCCTTATTTTCCTTTCTTTTGTAACATTCTGGTTGTTGATTTGTCGTATCATGCTTTTTTTTTTTTTTTTTTTTTTTTTTTTATATAACTTATCTATGTTTATTTTCTTTCTTTCCTGTACGTAACCCTCTTATATTCCTTTCTTTTGTAACATTCTGGTTGTTCATTTGTCTAATCATTCATGTTTTTCTAAGCTTATCTGTGTTTTGTTTTCTTTCCTGCACATGTGCGATTATTATTTATACGTAAAAGCAATGATTCGAGGTCGATGAGACGCGAGTGAGTCGAGACAATACCTAATTTATCTACAAACCGGGGAAACTTTCGTCCCTCATCATATCCTGTAATACACAAGAGAAAAACAAGACTTACATATTACTTTCATGAAAGCTGTACATTATATACAGAAGAGTATTTTGCAAAGACTAATGTTCACTAATAAACCATAGAAGACTGACATACAAAGTGACACCCTTTGTTCCTTTTCCTCATGTTTATTGGTATTCTTCCCTTCCTCTGCTTCTTTTTAATTCATATATTTATACTATTAATCAGTTTTTTTATAGTTTTGCAAAGACACATGTTCACTATTAATCCGCAGAAGACTGACATACGAACTGACACCTTCACACTAATCATTCTGCTGTTCAAAATCCCAGACTCAATGTGTCTTATTCATACCACTTATTATTCATACTACTTGTTATTCATACCACTTTTGTGTAAAGTACTTCGTTGTCTGTAACACCTGATATCGCACTTATAACACCTACCTACCTACTTATCATCTCCCTCACCTGAACACCCACCTACTTACCTATCTCCCTCACCTGAACACCTACCTACTGACTTATCATCTCCCTCACCTGAACACCTACCTACTAACTTATCATCTCCCTCACCTGAACACCTACCTACTGACTTATCATCTCCCTCACCTGAACACCTACCTACTGACTTATCATCTCCCTCACCTGAACACCTACCTACTGACTATCATCTCCCTCACCTGAACACCTACCTACTTACTAATCATCTCCCTCACCTGAAGACCTACCTACCTACTTACCTATCTCCCTCACCTATGCCTAAACACTTACTTTACTCCCTTACCTCATCCACGCCCTCACTTCTACTTTCACAGCGCCTCGTAAGTCTCGTAAGTAATCTGTTACCATAATTTATCTTCGTCACCATCGCGTTCCCAATTATAACCGAGTCTGTTTGGTTTCCTCATTTGCATATCCTCATGGCCTCTCCCGTACCTCATTTCCTCCTCCTCTTCCTCCTCCTCCTCCTCTCCTCCTCCTCCTCCTCTTCCTCTTCCTCTTCCTCTTCTCTTCCTCTTCCTCCCCTTCAATCCCCTGTTCCTCCTCCTCGTATTAGTATCGTGACTTGAGGAACTTGTGTTGAGTTTTTTCTTCTTATCGTCTCATCAACCTTTTTTTGTGTGTAGGCGACGAGGGAGGCCTGTGTGGAGGTCTTCCTTGATGGCTTCATGGGGCGGTATGCTGAGGCTCACGTGTTTTTATCCCTGTGTGCCTTTTCCTCGTGTTTATTGGTACTCTTCCTATTCCTCTGCTTTAAAAAAAAATGTTGATATGCATATACTTTTATCCAGTTTTTCTATTTTTTTTTTTTGCTTCTTTGTAATTCATATACTTATTCTTGTATGAAGTTTTTCTATATTTTTTCTGCTTCATTTTAATTCATGTACATTTACTTTTATTCAGTTTTTCTATAATTTTTCTACTTTTTAATTCATGTACATATACTTTTATTTAGGATTTTTTTTTTATTTTTTTTTTTTTATTCATATACATATACTTTTATTTACGATTTCTATTTTTTTCTATTTTTTTATTCATATACATATACTTTTATTCAGTTTTTCTAAAAAATTTATCATTATGTAGTCTTTCCCATTCATCCTTCCTTTTTTTATCACCCTCTCTCACTTTCTCATCATCACGCACTACACAGAAAAAAGGCATTGCGTGTATAACCACGTTGTATAACACTTCTTTACGTTTACTTAATTCCAGCTAATTTTACTACACAGCCGCCACACGCTCACACGCGCACGGACGCTCACGACCACCCATATTCCACGAGAGGAAGAGAGAACGAGAGAGAGAGAGAGAGAGAGACGAGAAGAGGGACGAGAGATTGAGTAGTGAGAAAGAGAGAGAGAAGCGCTTTCTCCTCCTTATATTACCTCTGCCTTCACCTCCCACGCATGCATCTTCTTAACAACCAGCGCTTTACTCCTCCCTCCCCGCCTCTCTTTTCTCTTCTCCCTCCTCTCATCTCCCTTCACCTCCCTTCTCCCTCCTCTCTTCTCCCTCCTCTCATCTCCCTCCACCTCCCTTCTCCCTCCTCTCTTCTCCCTCCACCTCCCTTCTCCCTCCTCTCTTCTCCCTCCTCCTACCTTCTCCCTCCTCTCATCTCCCTCCCCCTCTTCATCCTCTGATCTCCCTTCTCCTCCCTTCTGCCAAACAAGCCGCCGTTGGGCACCCCCTCAAGGGCGTCTCATCGGGGGGTTCAAGATCTAATTGAGACGTCATCGTGGGGTCGCGGCCTCCAGCATCCCAGGGCGTGGACTTCTCTCTCTCTCTCTCTCTCTCTCTCTCAAGCTCTGCTCTCCTCTCCTCTCTCTCTCTCTCTCCCCCCCTATGGGTTTCACAGCCTTTTTTCTACGATTTCTTCCATGTTCCTGTCATCTCTCTCTCTCTCTCTCTCTTCTCTCCTCTCTCTCTTCTCTCTCCCTTCCACTCTCTCTCGTCCTCTCTCTTCTTCTCTCTCTCTCTCTCTACGTTCCTTGTCATATCTTCTGCATCTCTGTCCTTCCTCTCCTCCTATCTCTTTCCTCCCTCCCCATCATCTCATTACCCATTTCCTTGGTTCCTCGGTTTTGATGTTGCCGCTTCATGGACTTGTCTCACCTACACTTATTTCCTGTGATTAAATTGGTTTGTCCTTTGCATTAGTAGGAAAAGTAGTTCAGTGTCTTATTTATGTGACGATTTGTAGCTTTTATTTCTACTGTATTCTTGTATTCCCCCTACTGTATTCCCCTTCTTTCTTGTTGGATTTGTCTGCCTTCGTATCCTACACCTATCCTATCCTACACCTATCTTATCCTATCCTACACCTGCCTTCCACATCCTATTCCTACACGTACTTTCTTTCTTCACCTTCAGCGCCTTCATTCCGCACGTCTTCGTTATTTTTATTACACCGAGTCATCTCAGTCATCTCACTCATCTGCTTTGAATTCATCCACTGCTCTTTTATCTCATTCCTCGTTACTTCTCTCCTCCTCCTCCTGCCCCCATCTCCTGTATCTTCCTTTCCCCCCTTCCCTCCCCTTCCCTCCCTTTATCCCGTCTCCCCCCCTCCCCCCGTGCTCGCCATCAACACCTCCTAGTTAACTATCCTCGTGTTGAGCCGCTGGAGAGTATTACCTTATGAATACTTAATGTCCCTTCCTCTTACCTCCATTCTTCCTCCCCTCCCACTCCTCTCTTCTATCACAGAGGGGATTCTTCCATCTCTCCTCTTCCTCCATCTTCTCCTGCTCCTCATTTACCCTTCACGCCTCTCAATGTTCCCTTCCTCGCTTCTTGCTGTTTCCTTGACGTGGTTTTAATAATAATAATAATAATAGTAATAATAATAATAGTAATTGTATTTACACCCGAAGGCATACAAGAAAAAAAAAAATCAACATAATATACATACATGAGGAAATGAACTTAAGTACTAAAGCGAAATAAAGGGCAATTTAGGTGTGTCGAAGGAATGGTGTTGCTGTGGTGTTGGTACCTCTACCTCTTAACTCCCCTTGAATCCCACAGCAAGCGTTCCTTCCCTCCCCCTTTCACCCTCCCCACGTCAATCCCCACCTCCCTCACACCAGGTCACTGCTAAAAGAAATAAAAAAAGGAAGAAGATGCGGTTGATTTGTTGTTGTTTGTTCAGCTGGGTTCACTGGCACGTATATTTTGTCTCGCGGCCTTGATGTGGGGTGAGTTACGAGCCCCGTTGCGATATTTCATTCCCTGGTGTCTCGGTAATGGTCTCGGGATTAAAGGTGAGTCTGGCGAGGTCTCAAACTTGTCACTGCATTGTTAAGTATACAGTACCAGATTTTCCCTCCTCTTAAAACTCTATATTGTGTGTCTATTAATTGGTTTTTTTAGTGAAGTTTATCATTATTATACTGAAGTTAAGGTTAGAAAGGCACTGATCTTCTTATTCTGTCCTTATTAACTCCTTATTTATATTGTATGTCTATTAATTGTTGTCTTGGGTGAAGTTTATCATACAGGAATACTAAAGTTATGTCTATTAATTGTTGTCTTGGGTGAAGTTTATCATACAGAATACTAAAGTTATGTCTATTAATTGTTGTCTTGGGTGAAGTTTATCATACAGGAATACTAAAGTTATGCCTATTAATTGTTGTCTTGGGTGAAGTTTATCATATGGAATACTAAAGTTATGCCTATTAATTGTTGTCTTGGGTGAAGTTTATCATATATGGAATACTAAAGTTATGCCTATTAATTGTTGTCTTGGGTGAAGTTTATCATAGGGAATACTAAAGTTATGCCTATTAATTGTTGTCTTGGGTGAAGTTTATCATACGGAATACTAAAGTTAAGGTTAGAAAGGCACTGAATGACTTATCTTTCTCTTTCCTTCCTTTCTTTCATTTCTTCTATACTAATCTCCAGCCATGTTCCCGCCTTCCCTCCCCTCGCCCCTCAAAAGAGACTTAATATGTAAATTTTAGTCCTATATTTCTTACAGCCTTTCCTCCCTCCCTCCGTTTTCTCTTGGCGGTCTACAATCTACACCGTTACATTTCGTCATTATTCTTGCAGGGGCGGGAGTGTCCTGTTGCCCTTTTGGCGGATTATCCTGGACAGCGGCTTGGTGAGTATGTTTGAGTGGCCGTAGCTTTGGCTCAGGTCTTTGTTAGTAGGGGATTGAATGGTGGGGGTGGATGTAGGGGGGGGGGGCGGTCGTAGTGGTGGTGGTGGGAGGAGAGTCGTCACTGGGAGGAGTCATAATGAAGGGATTGTACTGAAGTGATCCAGGACGTATTGGGAGAGTGAAGTTCATTGTGGTAGATGTGGTGTTCCTCCTCCTCCTCCTTCAACTTAGCTATTATTTTACCTCTAACACGTAGAAACTATAGTGATAGAAAGAAATCACACAGGCAGTCTCGTTTGGCCTAGTAGGGCTGTTGCTGTCTGTTCTTCCTTTGTATTCCTCCTTCTCCTCCTCCTACTACAACTACTACTACTTCTACTACTAACTACTACTACTACTACTACTACTACTACAACTATCCTTTTCTCTTCCTGCCAAAATACCTAATTTACCACCCTCCATCCTCCTATCTCTCCCAAGACATGGTAGGTCAGCAAGAAACAAGTCAAGTCTTCCCTCAAAACAGAAAACGGGATATGGTAAGTCGGCTGTCGTCTTTTCCATACTCGATCCGGGGCAACGCTATGCAAATCACCCCCTTAGGAAGACCACGCCCCAACGTATTAGGGAACTCAGCCAATAAATATATAGGTTTTTTTCTTTCTCTCTTTCTCTCTCAGCCCTCGTGGGGATCAACTGGTATGAACTGAGACGTAGCACGAGACGGTAGGGAAAAAAGTCAAATTGCAATGAAATGAATAGTATTGGAACGCCGTAATAATAATAAACCTAACCCCATGTTTTAACCTCCTAACTAAAGCAAATCCTCATTAAAAAGTGTCCACGGCAAGGAAGAACAGAGGCGATGGAGGTCACAAGAGGAAGAAGAGCGAGGCGCACGTAAACCCTTGTCTCTCGCCTCCCGATAAACAACAAATAACAGTAATACCGAATTTTGACGCTCCTTATAACCATTCTGTTGCGTCGCCCGCTATCAGACAGACAGACAGACAGACAGACAGACAGACAGACAGACAGACAGACAGACAGATGGATGGACACATATATAGGCAGGCAGGAGGACAGATACAAATGGATAGATTGAAAGCAAGAGAGGGAATAGCACTGCCGATAAATGGAAACTGAGCCAATTGGTTTGATGATTGTTGAATTTTACGCTTCAAGAGATTTTGTTATTGTGTTTGCCTAAAGCCGCTGCCACAAAGACTCTTAAGAACACGGCAAAGAACATGAACTTGGAGATGTACTTCCACAACACACACACACACACACACACACACACAAAAAAAAAACTAACAATAACAAGAAAAATTAAGACACACTTCCAACACAAACACAAGAATAGACCAAAAACAAGTTAGCACAAAGACAAGTAAAAACAAAAACAAAAATTACTGGCAAACAGTTACTTTGAGAGAGAGAGAGAGAGAGAGAGAGAGAGAGAGAGAGAGAGAGAGAGAGAGAGAGAGAGAGAGAGAGAGAGAGAGAGGTGTCTTGCATATTTCAGCGTGACACCTGGTGAATTATGAACGTGAATGTGCTTGCTCGCAGGGGCATTGGGGGAGGCGCGAGAACCTCCTCCTCCTAATATATCGAAATTTGCAGATGACACCAAATTAGGCGGTAAAGCATATACTAGAGAAAACTGCGAACTCATACAACGTGATCTCGACAAACTATCAAATTGGAGTGATAAATGGCTATTAAAATTCAATTCCGATAAATGTAAAGTAATGCATATAGGCAACAATAACCTCAAATATAACTATCAAATGCAAAATAAATCGTTAACTGAAGTACAGCAGGAAAAGGATTTAGGTGTCATCATCAGTAATGATCTTAAAACCAGTCCGCATTGCCTAGCTGCCAGTAAAAAGGTGAATATGATGTTGGGCTTCATTAAACGCAACTTTGAACATAAAACTCCGAAAGTAATGACACAATTATACACGTCTTTGGTTAGGCCGCACTAAGAATATGCCGTTCAATTCTGGTCGCCCTGCTTCGTAAAAGATCAAGCCAAATTGGAATCAGTGCAAAGAAGAGCAACCAAACAAATTCCATCTCTGCGATATTCATCTTATGAAGAGAGACTGCGGAAACTTAATATGTTTTCCTTAAAGGATCGTAGAATCCGTGGGGACTTGATAGAAACCTTTAAGATCCTAAAAGGACTTGATGTCATTAATCAAGAGAACCTATTCGAGCTTTCTCCTCAAGTGACAACAAGAAATAACGGTTTAAAACTAAACGGTCAACGTTGCATCACAGATCTCCGTAAAAATTATTTCAATGTTAGAGTTGTTGATCGATGGAACAAGTTACCAGCAAATGTTGTCGAAGCCAGCACAATAACTTCATTTAAAAACAGACTTGACGCGAACTGTAAAGTAAATGGGTATTGATAGTGCCCTGCGAATTCATATTATAGTCCCCCGGATCGATTAGTGTTAGTGGTAGTTGTAGTTAGTATATTTCATCTCCTATCATTCTTCACTACGAAACTTCCATGTTCCTATCTTCTTTAGGGACATGGTATCATTTTCCAACTGTTTTCTTACATGTAATAGTTAGTAGATATGATAATAGATAGTTAGTAGTATGTAGTTCAGCAGATACCCTCGTTATGGACCACTAGTTCTCCTGGTGTCTGTTACTCCTATGTATTCCTATGTATTCCTCCTCCTCCTCCTCCTCCCAATCCAGGTCAGGAAGGCGGGAACGCGAACTCTGAACTCATCTTTTCTTCTTCAACCTACACAACACAATGGTAAACGAGGCGCTAGTGTTCTCTTCCTCCTCTTTCACCTTATCTCCTCACTTCTTCTCTTCCTCCTCTTGACTTTCGCATCCCACACTTACGTTCTATCGTATCCTAATCTAGTAATCTCTTCATTCTTCTTCCTTCCATCTGTTTGGTTTTCAAGTTCTCTCTCACTTCCTCATTTATTCCCTTCCTCTTTCATCTCTTTGATATTTCTCTCATTTGGTATTACCTTATTTTTCTCCCTCTTCTTTTTGGTCGGTGTACACGCTATCAAGTGACGGTGATCAGCTTTCATATATATATCAAAACCGACTTTTTACGTAAAGGGAAAAGGGGAGATTTCATGCACGATATGTATTTTGTGAATATTTCAGTCCTTTCCAGTTTTTTTTTCCAGCCATTCACTATAGTCT
Organism: Chionoecetes opilio; assembly: GCA_016584305.1. Classification (NCBI taxonomy): domain Eukaryota; kingdom Metazoa; phylum Arthropoda; class Malacostraca; order Decapoda; family Majidae; genus Chionoecetes; species Chionoecetes opilio. The sequence goes on along the minus strand of JACEEZ010020498.1, from coordinate 247,548 downwards.
ATTTTTTTTTACGAGACAAATATTCCATTCTATCTTAAGATCTCATGCTTAAAATTATGCCTCTATTTACCTGATAATATGGTTAACTATGATAAAATACAGCTGAAATTTAGAAGAACCGTAGTATTCCCGTCTCCGGGCATCAAATATATCAGTCAGTAAGCAGCAAGGGGTCAGGATTTTTCACCTTGTTAAAAAGAATAGACTATAATTATTTTCCCTTTCACATTTCTTTTCCTATACTACACTTTTTAACAAACAACATAATTTTCCTGGTAGTCTTTCCCTTTATTTTTTTCGTTTTTTATCACAGACTTTGGCCATCAACTCCTTTTTATCTCCTCACCTTGTCTGCTACCTGCCGTTCCCTTTTCTTTTTTCCTCCTTTCCAACCACAATGAACAGGAGGAGGAGGAGGAGGAGGAGGAGGAGGAGGAGTCAGGTAATGGACAAGTAAGGTTCAGGTAAGTAATGAGGGTTGGCGGGTGGTGTTGTGGTCATTTGCCAGGAGAGAGAGAGAGAGAGAGAGAGAGAGAGAGAGAGAGAGAGAGAGAGAGAGAGAGAGAGAGAGAGAGAGAGAGAGAGAGAGAGAGAGAGAGAGAGAGAGAGAGAGAGAGAGAGAGAGAGAGAGAGAGAGAGACGAACGAAAGAGATTAAAAAGAAAAAAAAGAACTGAACCCTTCAAGTAGAATTTACCGTGACGACTGAATATTTAGGGGAAAAAAATCGTAATTGCATTTAATCAGATCCTAATTCATCGAAAGCTTACTGAAGCGGAATGCGTAAACGTCATTAAGTGCAGCTGATTACCTCCTTGCAAACCGGAGACTATAGGGAGAGGGGGAGGGGGGGAGAGGGGAGGGGGTGCTGTTAATAAGGTGGGAATAACGGGGCGGGAGGGGGGATAGGGGGGTATAGGACGGTGCTGGGGGCTAGAATGACAGGGGCGGAATGGATAGGACGGAACTGCTTTGTGTATATGAAGACTTAGAGAATATTCCATGGACATATTAGTAGCAGGAGCTTAGAGAATGATGAAGGAGAGGCCTGTAGCTACACAAGGTTAATAATTTCCATTACACAGAAATACTGAGAGAGAAGGAGTTAGTTAGGAAATGAACCCTTTAAGGCCCAGATCTTTCCTTTGCTATAAATAATCGTATGTTGTTAGCCATAAAATTACGAAAAATAACTGAATATACCAAATTAGTTAGTTGACAAGGATACTAAACAGGTCATATCTATAAGATATTGCTTATATTCACTAAAAAACGTCTTATGGTAGCCAAATTACAATGGAAATTACGTTATGGGTCTCAAGGAGTTAATAATTTTCATTACACAGAAATTTGAGAGAGAAGGAGTTAGTTAGGAAATTAAGTCAATGGCAAGGCAAGAGAACATTTTCATTTCCAGTTTATCGGGATTCTTACGAAGAATAAAGGAGTGATCACTGTACCAGGTTCCATTAGGTTTCGAGGCCAAATTTCCAGAGTTGTCCCATGTCCCAGAATGTCCCAGAGTTGTAGTGTACCAACCTGGGGGAAACAGAGAAATAAAAGTTAGTAATAATCATTTGAAGCTTAGCAGTGCACGGCATGTAGGTAATGGTGACACACATAAACGGCACACAGGGGCAGGAAGGTCATGACAGCGTGCAAGGTGTGTTTACCTGTTGTTTTGTTCTTGTGATGTAAACCTCAATTTGCCTTTGAGGTTTGTTTCATGAGAGAGAGAGAGAGAGAGAGAGAGAGAGAGAGAGAGAGAGAGAGAGAGAGAGAGAGAGAGAGAGAGAGAGAGAGAGAGCTCTTTCTGTCTGTCTGTCTGTCTCTCTGTCTGTCTGTCTGTCTGTGTGTGACTCTTTCTCTCTCTCTCATGAAACAAACCTCAAAGAGAGAGAGAGAGAGAGAGAGAGAGAGAGAGAGCTACTTAACTCACGCCGTACCAGTCATACCGTCCATCGCATGCTGGACGAGGGAGGGAGGGGAGGAGGGGGACGGACGGCGCCCCTCCCTCACCATGCCTGGAGGGAACACCTGTTGGTCTAATTCACCGCTAAAGACTTGATTGTCGACCATAGAGAAGGGTTTGGCTCTCTCTCTCTCTCTCTCTCTCTCTCTCTCTCTCTCTCTCTCTCTCTCTCTCTCTCTCTTCATGCACTTACGTTCATGCTGCCACACAATCTTTAATATCCTGTAAAAGTTTTGGATAGTAAAGCACATGCAAAACTGGATTGTAATAGTTGAAGCCAAGACGCGCCACCCGCCCTTGCCTCTCCTTCTATTTGTGTAACCGCGAAACTATCATTCGGTATTTTCCTGTGATATATAATATTATATTCACACCCCGTACTGCTGAGAAATGATTTTACAATCGTTCACGCCTGCTTATGTTTCCAGTTTCTTATATTTCTCCCATCCTTACTTTACTAGGAATATGCCATTATATTCTCTTTCTCTTTTAATAATTTTGCATTCTTATTTTAGGAGAGTCTCTCTCTCTCTCTCTCTCTCTCTCTCTCTCTCTCTCTCTCTCTCTCTCTCTCTCTCTCTCTCTCTCTCTCTCTCTCTCTCTCTCTCTCTCTCTCTCTCCAAATGATTCCCGTAATTGTTTTCTCACCTAGCTTTATCCTTCTTATTTATATCCTTAGTATTTATATACCTTACTATACTATCATTGTTTACTAAATTGCTCTCCCTTCTCCGAGTCTCCAGTCTCACTATACTTACTCATATACTTTATCTCCTCCTTCTCATCGTTGGCCTCGTCCTCGTTCTTAACCCGCTACTCACTACAAACTGGCTCGCCCACGCCTTAGTGTCTCAATTCCCTTCTTTACAGCCGCTAATTCGACGGTACTGACGATGCAAATGAAGTGACATTCGCTCTGTTATGACCCACTCTACCTCGCTGCTTTGTCTCTCGTAGCGGTGAGTGGACATTCATCGCTAACCTTAATGTGTTTTGTCCCTCTCATGTCCTGTCCACCCAAACGCCTCGCCCATTAATGGATGTGAGTGAGAATTAACGTTTCACGCTCTAATGTACCACAAGTGAACACGGACACCTAGGGCACGCCTGGTTTTGTTGTTGTTCCCTATATGCCTGACCTATCCACTGCCAGGCCGCGAGGGAGGGAGGCGTTGCAGTAATGACTCGAGTATTCGTGTCTCGAGTGAGTCCGCCAAACGCTTGACCAACAACTTGCATGAAATTGAAGTTTTGTTGCCGTGAAGAATAATAATGGAAAATGGTGCAGCTATTTGTATCAATCATGTGTTAGCTTTTATTTGGGGGAGTTAGTATTGTATTAAATTTACCGTAATAGTAGAGTGTCGCCTTTTGACTTGTTTGCTTTGTTGATCTCATGATTTTTTCCTCGTCTGTATTGCTATCTCTCTCTCTCTCTCTCTCTCTCTCTCTCTCTCTCTCTCTCGGGGCAAGGCAGACGGGCGGGTCTCCTCCCTCGCCGGGTAAGAGCGTCGTGCCTCACAGGTAGTCGCAAGTTATGTAACAGGTGACTCAGGCGGTTATGATCATGAGTTTCGAGACGCACATGAACTGCTGGAGACTTCCCCCTCCCCTTCCCTCCTCCTTCCAACACGTAGCTTCTTCACACGTGTGCACTTGTCTCTCCACCGGTCGCGTTTTTTTTTCTTGCATGAAGCCATGAAAAAGTATATATTTCTTATGTTGCCGAGGGGGGGA
>JACEEZ010020498.1:156340-241340 GCA_016584305.1 Chionoecetes opilio | reverse complement strand
TCCCGTTTTGCCTTTCATCCCAGACACCGTGACGGACGCGTGCTTTCTCCCTCACTCATACCACGTCTTCTTCCTTCCTCTGAGCCTCTATTAGTACACAGGCTGTCAGTTCTTTCTTTCTCTCTCTCTCTCTCTCTCTCTCTCTCTCTCTCTCTCTCTCTCTCTCTCTCTCTCTCTCTCTCTCTCTCTCTCTCTCTTTCGTCATGCGTTGTTCCCGTTGCTATTATCCATGTTCACCTTGCACTGTACTCCATTCTTCTTCTTTTCGCCCCAAACGTTCTTTTTTTCCTCTTTTTTCGTCCCAAATGTTCTTTTTTCTTCTTTTTTCGTCCCAAATGTTTTTTTCTTCTTTTTTCGTCCCAAATGTTCTTTTTTCTTCTTTTTTCGTCCCAAACGTTCTTTTTTTCCTCTTTTTTCGTCCCAAATGTTCTTTTTTCTTCTTTTTTCGTCCCAAACGTTCTTTTTTTCCTCTTTTTTCGTCCCAAATGTTCTTTTTTCTTCTTTTTTCGTCCCAAATGTTTTTTTTCTTCTTTTTTCGTCCCAAATGGTTTTTTTTCTTCTTTTTTCGTCCCAAATGTTTCTTTTTTCTTCTTTTTTTTTCGTCCCAAATGTTTTTTCTTTTTTTCTTTCTTTTTTCGTCCCAAATGTTCTTTTTTCTTCTTCTTTTTTCGTCCCAAATGTTCTTTTTTCTTCTTTTTTTCGTCCCAAATGTTCTTTTTTCTTCTTTTTTTGTCCCAAATGTTCTTTTTTCGTCCCAAATGTTCTTTTTTCTTCTTTTTTCGTCCCAAATGTTCTTTTTTCTTCTTTTTTCGTCCCAAATGTTTTTTTTTCTTTTTTTCGTCCCAAATGTTCTTTTTTCTTCTTTTTTCGTCCCAAATGGTTTTTTTTTCTTCTTTTTTCGTCCCAAATGGTTTTTTTTCTTCTTTTTTTCGTCCCAAATGTTCTTTTTTCTTCTTTTTTCGTCCCAAATGTTTTTTTTCTTTTCTTTTTTCGTCCCAAATGGTTTTTTTTCTTCTTTTTTCGTCCCAAATGTTCTTTTTTCTTCTTTTTTCGTCCCAAATGTTTTTTCTTCTTCTTTTTTCGTCCCAAATGTTCTTTTTTATTCTTTTTTCGTCCCAAATGTTCTTTTTTCTTCTTTTTTTGTCCCAAATGTTCTTTTTTCTTCTTTTTTCGTCCCAAATGTTCTTTTTTCTTCTTTTTTCGTCCCAAATGTTCTTTTTTCTTCTTTTTTCGTCCCAAATGTTCTTTTTTCTTCTTTTTTCGTCCCAAATGTTCTTTTTTCTTCTTTTTTCGTCCCAAATGTTCTTTTTTCGTCCCAAATGTTCTTATTTCTTCTTTTTTCGTCTCAAACGTTATTTTTTTCTTCTTCTTTCCTACCAAATGTTCTGGTCACTCTGATGTACTACTACCTGCTATGACCTCCCACTTTACCCACCTGTCTCCCTGACGTCACTCAACCACCATTATACTCTCATTACCCCGCGCCACTCACCCCAAGATATCAGCTCCTCCCGCCCACTCCAGTTACTTTGACTTATACCTGACACCAAATCTGCCTCATAATTGAAGTAGAAGCGAAAAATGGATAATGATCTGTACCGCCTGTCCGAACACCTGAGTGGGAGGATAATGTGTGCAATTAACCAAGTCATTAGGTAGTTCCCTTCACACCGCTATAGCCGCGTCCATCACCTGACTGACGGGCGACGCCATGAATTATTATGGTGTGTGTGTGTGTGTGTGTGTGTGTGTGTGTGTGTGTGTGTGTGTGTGTGTGTGTGTGTGTGTGTGTGTGTGTGTGTGTATTCATCTAGTTGTATTCATCTAGTTATATTTTACAGGGCCTGAGGTACACTCGTATGGCCCCGTCTCCATAGCTACATTTTTTTTTATTTGCTTCCTTAGTGCTGTGTGTGTGTGTGTGTGTGTGTGTGTGTGTGTGTGTGTGTGTTGTGTGTGTGTGTGTTTGTGTGTGTGTGTGTGTGTGTGTACCATAAATGACGTTAAATTTTCAATATACTTCAAACAATATACTAGCTTCATTAGTGTTCCAATCAGACCAGAAATATAAATAAAACTAAGAAGAAAAGAAATATAAAAGAAAAGGCTCCGCAAACGGCTAAAAGCTCGGTACTAATAAGAACAGTTTCGGGCAAGTTGAAGGAGGATTCATTCTTGCGGAACTGTCCTGCAGCAGACCGAATCCATCATTGCATCTTTTTTTTAGGGGTGTGTTGCTAATTTGGTGACTTCGTTAGCATCGAGGGTAATGAGGGAATGATCTGAGGGGAATGGGTCCTCCTCACTCATCTCTAACCTATGGCCAAGGTAGACTGAAAGAAGTTTAGGAGAAGGATTGAGGGGAGAGGGATTGTTGTAAGAGACAAACTTGCAGAGGAATTTTTTTTTTTCTCTCTCTCTCTCTCTCTCTCTCTCTCTCTCTCTCTCTCTCTCTCTCTCTCTCTCTCTCCGGTTTTTATGATGTTAATGTGTAAATGTAAAGGAAGCGAAAATTTGGAGTAAGGTAAGATTTAAAGCAAAGCCGTGGTATAAGTATTGTGAGAGAATATTTCATGGATAAGTAGATAGACAAAATACACAGATATATAGCAGCAAGAGAGAGAGAGAGAGAGAGAGAGAGAGAGAGAGAGAGAGAGAGAGAGAGAGAGAGAGAGAGAGAGAGAGAGAGAGAGAGAGAGAGAGAGAGAGAGATAAGGCGATTAGATACATAAGAGAAAACTTGTTTGGTCTAGACTAAAATCATATCACAGTCCCTGTGTCTCTTCATCTTCCCTCCTCTGCCTCTTCTTTTTCTTCCTCCTCCTCCTTCCATATATATAGCAGAGAGAGAGAGAGAGAGAGAGAGAGAGAGAGAGAGAGAGAGAGAGAGAGAGAGAGAGAGAGAGAGAGAGAGAGAGAGATAACTGATAGACGATTAGATAAATTAGAGTAAACTTGTTTGTTCTAAAATCATATCGCCTATAGTCCCTGTTGTCTCCTCATCTTCCCTCCTCCTCTTCCATTTATTCCTCCCACTCCTCCTCCATCTCTCCTCCTTCTTCCACCTCCACTACCTCTTTCTCTTCTTCCTCCTCCGTCTCTTCTTCCACCTCCACTTCCTCTTTCTCCTCTTCTAAAGCCTGGGCATCGCAGTACAGAGTTGACACGGCAAGTAATTAGCAGGTGGCTCTCATTATACCTTATCGTGGGTGCTGACGCGAGGGTCCCAGTCCTTGCTGCTGACACCACAAGCTTCACTCACACCCTGTCTGCTTGTTGGGCCTGTCAGCAACGAGGGGCGGTAATGAGGGAAAAGCTGACGACCGGAAAGTGTGAGAGACAGGGAGGAGAGGCGTTAAGGGGAGCACTCGCGTCTCATCTTAACGTGTTGGTGTTTGGGGACGAAGGGTGTGTTAACGAGTATAAGTAGTATGTAGTAAGTAGTAGTAAGTTGTCATTAGTAAGTAGTAGTAAGTAGTTAACGAAGTAAGTGTTAAAGTCGCCAATGTGGGGAGGGAGGAAGAGGGTGAATCAGTATGTGATGAGGAATGGCATTACGTAAAAGTGTTGATTACAAGATGAACATTTAGTATCACAGGTAGCGTAAGAATGGTTATGGTATTAGTATTTAGGTAGCATGGTGTGGCGTGGCGTGCGCATGTTAAACTGCATCTAGTGCGTGTGATTAGTGCCTGTGACAGACAGAAACATATAGCAACTGATCTGTACAACTGTAAATAGTGTATATATGTTCTAAACTGATATAAGGCATAGCTTTAAGATAGATGCCCTTGGGACAGACGACATCTTTAGCTGATTCTGAACATTTACTGCCTTAACTTATCTACCTATGAAACCATATGTGTACTTAACAACTGTTTAAATGAGGAAAAAAACTGAAGACATCATAACGATACTCCAGAAATACCAGAACCTTTTTCAGTCCATTACGTCTTTAGTGACAAAAGTTAAAGGTGAGGGAAATGGCACCAGCTGCTAAACACAACTAAAGAAGGAGAGTAAACAAGATACATGGGACAGCGTTGCACCATTATATTGTCGGGTCGCCCATTGCACTGATCACCGAACTTGGAATGACAGAAGAGATTAGGAGCTCCACGCATTCCTCTCTGTATTTATAGGCGATGAATCTGTTGCTTTTGGACTCTTATAACAGATGAAAAATTGTAGCGTATCATTATTCCTCTTGGTAGGATGAAAAGAAAGAAGAAAAAAGAAATTTATAATGGTTGCATTGGTTTTATCGCATCATCATCATCATCATCATCATCATCACATGTTTCAATAGTCACGTTCTCGTAACACTGGCTGGCTTTTGAGGTATAGTTTTCCCTTAAATTTTTCTTTCCCAGTAAATCCAGACTCTGCATTTGTTAACGTCACGATGAGTATTGGAAACTTTACCTGACGACCCACTGCCAATGGTGTCCTCATTATCTCGTGGCAGTCTGGTCTCGCTCCCCTCTCTCTCTCTCTCTCTCTCTCTCTCTCTCTCTCTCTCTCTCTCTCTTTAAGGTAGTTCATAAATTTCATCTTATCGTATGTCTCCATTAACAAGTGTTTTTCCCTCGTAACATTACATTTTTGTCTGATTTATTTCAATTCTTTGCTCTCTCTCTCTCTCTCTCTCTCTCTCTCTCTCTCTCTCTCTCTCTCTCTCTCTCTCTCTCTCTCTCTCTCTCTCTCTTTCACACACACACACACACACACATCCATCTGCCGGTCTGTCACATCCGTCACTGGCCGTCCATCTTCATCCTCTCTTTCCGTCCATCTCGGCGTCTCATCGGTCTCCAGGGCGGGAAAAATAGAAGAAGGTCTCGTAAAGTAACAAGAGGGACGCACTCCGCTGTCTGTCGCGTCCCTCGTAATACTACCCGTCAACGCCTGATGCACGGGGACAGGTGAGGGATGAGCGAGTGTCAGTCGAGTGCAAGGTAGAGAGAGGTGGTATTAGCGACAGGTATAGGAGGATGGAGGAGAGGCAGTTAGAGGGAAGGGAAGGGAAGGGGAGGCGAGGGGAGAAGAGGGGAGGGAAGGAGGAAGGGAAGGGAAGGGAAAGGGAAGGGAAGGGAAGGAGAGGGAGGAAGGAGGGAAGGAGGAAGAGGGATGGGAAGGGGAGGGAAAGGAAGGGAAGGGAGGGACGGGAAAGGAGGGATGGGACTGGGATCGGAGGGATGGGATGGGAGGAAGGGAAGGGAAGGGAAGGGAAGGGAAGGGAAGGGAAGGGAAGGAAGGGAAGGGAGGGAAGGGAAGGGATGGGAAGGGAAGGAGGGAAGGGGAAGGGAAGGGGAAGGGGAAGGGAAGGGGAGAGGGAGGAGGGAAGGGAAGGGAAGGGAAGGGATGGGATGGGATGGGATGGGAAGGAAGGGAGGGAAGGGAAGGAAAGGAAAGGGAGGGTAGGAAAGGGAAGGGAAAAGGAGGGAGGGAAGGGAAGGGAAGGGAAGGGAGGGAAGGAAGGGAAGGGAAGGGAAGGGAGGAGGAGGGGAGGGAAGAGAAGGGAAGGAAGGAAGGAAAGAGGAAAAAGCTATTAGGAACGTTTCGAGTTTTTTTATGCATGTTTTTCAAAAGTTTCATAAATGTTTATATTTCTACCAGTCATTTATTTATTTAAACGTGTGTTCATATGAGAAATGTGTCGCAATTTTTTCCAGACTGTTCTGTTCATATTGATCTTGTTGTTTATTGTGTTTTTTTTATTTTCCGTGGAATTCAATTTTTTTTGCTCAGAGTCCTTTTAGTGGTATTCTGTTTGAAAATATATTTCATTTTTACTCGCTGCCTCGCCATGTCCCAGTTTTATCAGCTTTTTTTTCCCATTCTCTCTCCCCCTTTTCCCTCCAATTTTTGCTTTGTCTCACCCTTCCTGTCCTCCACAAACACTCGCCTGTTTTTTTTACTCTCCCTCGCACCCTCTTCTTTACGCCTGCCCTCCTACTTTTCACCTTCCCACCACCACCACCACTACCACCACCACCACTACCTCCTCCTCATTCTATTCTACTCTAATCTTATTTCTACTCTCTACTACTTCTTCTTGTACTCTTCATACTCTTACAACTTCCTTCTCGAACCCATACCTTCCCACAAGGATTAAGCTGTTGTGTACTTCCCTAAGCTAAGCAAGGTCCAGTGCTATGCTTCACAGGGTCACAGAATACCTGAACCCTCAAGATTCAGGAAGGAAAAGACTGCTCAGAGGCACCGCAGGAAACACGGGATGGTGAGGGAGGAAGGGACGGGAGAGAGGAAGAGGAGGGGAAGAGGAGAGGAGAGGAAGAGGAGAGTCTATCACATGGTAAAGTGAAGGGAAGTAATGGGATGGATGGACCGAGGACGTTGGATGGGGTGAAGTGAGGCGAAGTAGCGAAGGAAGCGGCTGTTAACTCTGGATTGGCACATGAATCACCTTGGGACAGCTGCTGAAAAGGCAATCAATGAGAAGTTTCCGGGAAATGTCAGAGGGCAGGTAGCACGGGGCGAGTCTCGTACCTTGGGATGGTGGTGTTTCCTGAGCCTCAGAACGTACACTGAACGGCGCGCGATGTGAGGGACTCCTGAGGGACTGAATGGGTGGCGGCGCCTTTCTTTAACTGTGCACCAGACATGAGCTAGAATGGTGTGTGTGTGTGTGTGTGTGTGTGTGTGTGTGTGTGTGTGTGTGTGTGTGTGTGTGTGTGTGATTGATTTCGTATTTAAAAATTATGTAATATCAACATTTATATATGCATACTGTGGTCTGTCTTTGTGTGTGTGTGTGTATATATATTGTATGTGTGTGTGTGTGTGTGTGTGTGTGTGTGTGTGTGTGTGTGTGGTGTGTGTGATTGATTCCCTCGTCGTCACGCTTGTATCTTTACCCTTGTATCACATAATTCGTCCTTTGCTACGTATGAAAAGCCAGAGCGTTACTTATTCCTCTAATTTCTTTCTGGTGCACTAAGCGGATTGTCTTTCAGCTTTTAATTTTTTTTCTTTACTTATGCAAATGTGAGATGGAGGAACCTTGTTGGTGTCAGGCGGTGTGGAGGATAAGGATCAGGCGAGAATAATTAACCAGGGGCCACATGTTAATTGCGTCAGAAGAGTGTGTTGGTGTCTTTAATCCCGGCCTGTGTGTACGCCGCCGCCTGTCCCCCTCGACGCAAGGTAACACCACCACCTCTGCCCCAACCGGTTCAAGAAGTAGTAATAACCGTATATCACCTGTTCGATGTGTACATGAGTGTAGCTTAATTAGTATTTAAATTATGATTATTATTATCATTGTTGTTTGTATTATTAACAATCTCTTCTTATTGGCCCATTCTTATCCATTACTCCCATCATCACACCGCTGCATCCCCACACCCACCACACCACCATCACAACCTCCCTCCTTATCACCACCACACCCACCACCACCACCACCACAGCTTCCCTCCTTATCACCACCATCACCACTCCACAACGACATACTGGCCGTCACCACCGCTCTTCACTCCTCCTCTCTCCGCCGCATCCTCGCAACTTATAAATATTAACCAAGGAGAATCATTTCAACATTCCTTGATTCTCGCCGGTGGTGGGCCGCGCCGAACCTCCTTCAGAGTTAAGAAATAGAGCAAGAAATTCTAAAGTTTTCGCGACGGCGGGCGCTCAAGTTTTCCTTGCAGAATACTCGAGACTCGCCGGTGATGGGGCCTGTCAAATCCAGATGCAAAAGTCCGGAAACAGATTGCTTTGAGAGAAAGAGTGAGTGTGTATGTATGCATGTGTGTGTGTGTGTGTGTGTGTGAGAGAGAGAGAGAGAGAGAGAGAGAGAGAGAGAGAGAGAGAGAGAGAGAGAGAGAGAGAGAGAGAGAGAGAGAGAGAGAGAGAGAGAGAGAGAACCATTATGTTTCCCTGACTATTACAGTGGAAGAAGTGTTGTGTGGAAGGCGTGGTAGGTGGTAGAGCGAGGCGATGGATGGGCAGAGGCTGTAGGGAGGGAGGAGTCGGCGAGGCCCAGACGCAGGGTGAAAGATGGGCAAGGAATTTTCGCCGAGGGAAAAAGATGATCGTCCAGCGCTCATCATTCGTTGAAGAGTTGGGAAGAAGAGGAGCAGAAGGAGGAGAGTAAGTGAGCGTGAAGCGATTCAGAGCAAAATTCTTCTGTGCTTCTTTATGTGTGTGTGTATGTGTGTGTGTGTGTGTGAGAGAGAGAGAGAGAGAGAGAGAGAGAGAGAGAGAGAGAGAGAGAGAGAGAGAGAGAGAGAGAGAGAGAGAGAGAGAGAGAGAGAGAGAGAGAGAGAGAGAGACAAAGGGTGCAGTTTTAAAGTTTTGATAACTTACTTTATTACTTTTTCCATCTCGAAATCCCTAGAGTTGTGGAAGAAAAGTCATGATGAATTTTCAATCTGCACTTTAAGAAAGAAAGAAAAACTTTCACATTGAGACCCGATATCGGCTGCCCAATCATGAATGAGTACACGAGATGCATCACACCACCACCACCACCACCGCCGCCGCCGCGATCACCACCACCACCACCACCACCACTACCATCACCACCACCACCACCACCACCATCACCATCGCCGCCGCCGCCGCCGCTGCCGCCGCCGCCGCTGCCGCCGCCGCCGCCGCCACCGCCAACACCACCACCGCCAACACCACCACCACTACCACCACCGCCACCTCGATTTCAATTCATAGTCATTCCGGCGAAGATGCTTTCTGAGAGTGCAGTGACCAAACCACATGAAGTGTATGAATTAAAATTAAAATTATACGACAAAAATGAAAGGAAAAAAATGAATGCTGAGCTGCATGGAATGTTGTGCAAGACATGTGAAAATAATGAGAGAGTAGAAAATAAACATAACAGTAAATAAAATATTGGTAGTATAATTCAGCAAAATAAAGAACGTAAACATCTTCATAAAGAAAATCATTGGCAGTATTAGTGAAGCAAAATTATGAGAATATAAAAATAAGGATAGCAGAAAAATATCGATATACGTAAGCAGAGAGAAAAAAGAAGTAAGCAAACGAAAGACGCGAAAGTAAGCAGACACAAAAAATAAAAAAATAATAAAAAAGCACTATAGTATACCTACATAACAAATTAATAAGAACGCAAAAAAGTATTTGAAAGAGACAGAATCTTTCTTATACGTAAGCAAAATAGACTTTCATAGAATCTTTCGTATACGTAAGCAAAATAGACTTTCATATATATACATACTGTAAGGACAGCATCGGGGGAGGCAGGAAGCAGGGGATAGATTTTTCAAGACGCGTCAAACTTTATCCGGTATTATGCTGATGTGTGTTTTTTTCCTTGATCCTCGCACAACCTTGGTATAGCAGGCGAAGTGAAGCGGCGGCGAGGCAGCTGCCTTATACCCAGACACCCTCGCCTCGTGTGTGTGGTGTGCAAGGCCTCAGCACAGCACGCCAGGGTGGGTGGAATGAGGATGGCAGGGTGTGGTGGTGGTGTTAGCAGCGTACTAATGGTGCTCGTGGAGGTGAGGAGTGGAGGAGAAAAGTGATTCGCAAGAGTCGTATCGGTTTTTTATGTAAATCGCAGATTTTACTTTTGTTCTTTATAATATCAGTTTACGAACATACACACACACATACATATATATCAAAATTAACGCTTCAATAATTAAATTAAGGGTAAATTTATAGCACACACATTGATATTTCTTCCGGGCAAGTCCAGTGTTCGGTAAGGGAGTGACATGGAGCTATTGCACCCGTGCCCTTCACAGCCAGGAGGATGAGGAAGGGGAACCTCTGCTTCTCTCCGTTCAGTGTGCCACCCAAGCGGCCCAACGCTATCCTGTATTCGCTTGCGGGAGCATGCAGACACTCTCCCTCCTCCTCCCTCCCGTGTAAGCAAACGGACGCGATGTTAAAAATTCCAAGCGAGTCCACCTTTCTCTTAGCCCAACAAGACCGCGTCAATACCCGTTTGACCTCGAGGTTATTGGCGGAATTTTTATGAAGCCGCCGCTCAAAAAGACGCTGAGATTCAGATTGACAATTTGTCATCTGCTCTGCAGGAGTTACGTACAGTAATGGGATAGTGGAGTGCCCGGGCGGCTCCACGGTTCCCTATGAGGCGTTGTGTTCGCCGCGCCGTCCCGATCATGTATGCCTGGTGGAGAGTGCAGTCGCAGTCTTGTCTTGAGCCATTTCCTGCATTCTCACTGCAGGGGATGCGGCGGCAGGGATGGAGAGACGGACAGATAGTAATATAGTAAGGAAGAAGGGGAGTAAAGAGAGAGAGGGAGAGAAGGGTGTTCAGGTCAGTCTATCTTCGTCCAGTGTTGAGATGAAAGATTAAATTGTTCCAAGTCAACAAGGTGCGAGTTTGTAATCGTGTGACTCGTACACATAAATGCGCACACACACACATACACACACACACACACACAACACACATACACACGAGGTCATAAAGTTACCAAGAGAGTAGCGGGAAGAAGCAAATCCCTGTCCCCCAGCGATCTTGGCGTTCCTCCAAGAAGAAAGTTGCACATATTTCACCGATGAAAAATGAAAAAAAAGGAGGGAAGGGAATTTTGGTGAGGCTCAATATGTTGTTATTTCTGTCCCGTGAGTCTCCATAAAACTTGGCCTTGTTTGACTATTTGCTTTTATTCCGACTGGTATTTCATTTGTTATACCTGTCACGGGGGAGTATTGTTCTGATTCTGTAGAACAAAAATATTTCCTTGCCTTTCGTTCGCATCCGTGAAAATATGCAAACTTAACGCAGCGTTTCCTCAAGTTGTGGCGGACGTAACTCTTGGTGGTGGAGGGAGGGAGAAAGAGGGGTGAGGAGGGAGGGAGGAAGGAAGAGGAGAGAAACGTTGGCTACTCCTTCCACGCTGTTCCTTTCCTTACTGTAAATAATAACCATAGCTAGTTGTTTCGCCCGCCTGACACACACACACACACACACACACAACTTGGACTCCCATGTGTTGCCCTCCTTCCTTGCCTGTCTCCGTGTTCGTCTTATTGTATGTGAGGGTTCAAGCGTTGTCTTGATCTTAATGTTATTTACGGAACCTCGTCGCATCGCCTAAGAGTAACGATGAAAATAAAACGATAATAATCTCCCTCTGGCCTGCTAAATTTATGCATAAACGGTTATTTATGTTTGTGTGTTGATGATGATGATGATGATGATGATGGTGGTGGTGGTGTTGTTAGTGTTGATGATGGTGGTCGGCGTGGCTGTCGTCGAGGTCAGGGGTGGTGGTGGTGGTGCCAGGCAGCGGCAGTGGCGGGGTCTCCTTGACGCAGTTTCGCTCTGTTGCACCCGCTTATTTTTTATTATTTTTCCGGTGTCCTCAGGTCGGAAAAAAATGTCACTCCATTAATGTTCCAATGCGAATCTCCGAGAAAGATAAGGGCGGCAGTAAATAATAGCAGTGATAACAACAGTGAAAGGAAGACGACCATTAAAGAAATATACTACGCAAAGAACAAATAAATCTGAACCGCCAACGCGCCTCTCGGGTGAGCGGGCCTAACAGATTATATATCACCAGCTTTACAAGTAAACCCAAAGTAAATCAGAGGGAATAACTCCCCGCTTCACCTCCAGGTAGTCTCGTATATCACAGGGCCTTTGAGAGGAAAGGTTAGCATTGCAGCATCAGGGAAGCGGCGGAGCATCGAGGTGGTATGAAGTGCCATCGCATTATCACCCCGGCTTGGTTATACCGTGGGGATTTCGGTTACCTTGAGGGAGTGTGTTGGCGCGCTTGATCGACCTGGTGTGTGATAAATTGATATTCGATAAGGAACATTTCCCGCACGGACCATCTTAGTTATACTGCCTCGTAAGCAATATAGAGTAACCGTGTAAATTAGTGTGTGTTCAGAATATGGTTTCCTCTTTGAGAACTTATACACGAAGGGGAAGGAAATGGGTGGCGGGGTCTGATGGCTGGCGTGCTTCCCGGGCAGAGCTCCAGCGCCTACAAGATATGAAAAAAATGAAGCCATCGTTTGTTCCAGTCTTGTGACCCGATCGATTGGCGGACGAGTGTCAACCACAGTGCAAGGCTCTATAGCGTGTCCAGGAGGAAGAACGTTCATCCACTGGAAGCATCTGACTCAGTGTTCATCACGACACTTACTTGATGAGTCACTTCAAGGAACATAGTTTATTACGATAGCTGGAGGCACAGAAACTATAAACCTTGACACTTTAACTTTCCTTCCAGCCACAATCTCGTATCGGTATCTTGTGGTCTAGAGCAGTGTTCGCCTCTTTGTGCGCTACACTAAAAAGCAAACGGTCTCCTCCCAAAATTATAGACATGTCTGGAAGAATGAGGCCTCAGGTGACCCTTTACAGTCGTACAAGGAAAGGTCTCCATCGCGCCGCCGCCCTCCCAGCAAACACGGCTTAATGAAGTGGTCCCAAACACATCTGTCAGTCC
This sequence comes from Chionoecetes opilio, assembly GCA_016584305.1. NCBI lineage: Eukaryota > Metazoa > Arthropoda > Malacostraca > Decapoda > Majidae > Chionoecetes > Chionoecetes opilio. Next base: position 228,885 of record JACEEZ010020498.1, on the reverse strand, counting down.
CAAATTGACGGTTCAGAGCCACCATTTCGGCTCTCCCACATTAGACGCTGAATTTACAAGTGATAAAGTTGGAAATTTTCTCCGTTCAATACTGAGAGGGTCTGCGTTCCATTGGCGCCATTCTAGAAATATGGTTCACTAAGTCAATGGAGGATGGAGGGGCGCTGGAGGCCGCACACACGACCTCCACACATCGCGGCGCCAAGGGTTCGAATTCCACCAACTTAAGGAAAAACATGGGCTCAACTTTCTCTCGCGAACCCATTATCGAAGGCGCCACAGTGCGTTATTCACACGGCAGAAGACTCGTAGTTTCAATTTTACTCAATTACACGTTATATTTACAGCGGATTTGTCTACCAAGAACTTCACAAACATCCTGAAAATAGACCCAGACTTATGAAAATAGACAGCTGAGCCATCCATATTAATTGACTTTTAAACTCGTTGACATCACACGCGTTTTCACCCTGAGCACGACAAACACCGTATAATCTCCGTCGGGAGCCGCGGGGTCGTGCTGTGCGGGGCCGAGGGAAGGGCGTCCGTCCCTCCCGACCACTAATTGATCATTATCTCCCAGACTACTAATTATCTTCTTTGCCCACTTACCCGGGTCAGCCAGCGAGGTGACAGAAACCAACCTACTGGAGACATCGCCGAGTTCCTCTACACAATTCTTTCTTAGTGGCTCGAAGCTCACCTTGTCAGACCTTCCTCTCGTCCAGGTCTATATCATAATAATAATAATTTTATTCTTACCCGAAGGCATACAGGAAAAGCAGCAACAAGAATGAACATAAGTACGAAAGCAAATAAAATAAAATATATACAGGTGGGCAATATAGGAGCCGGTAAACCGCTTCCTCCTCACCAGTGATAGAAGGACGGTTTTTCTCCGCATCTTTGTATTTTTTCGCTACTCTTGTTATAACGTGTGATAAAGTTAAAATATGTTGATGAATATTCCTGCTCTCGACGCCGCGATATCCCAGCCTGTCATATTTGGGAGGCTGAGTGATTCTTTCTACTACTACTTCTACTACTATTTACTACTACTATCTCTATCACTACTACTACTACTACTACTACCACAATAACTACTACTACTATTAGCACTACTACTATAACTAATACCACCACTACTACTACCTCTACCACTACTACAACTACTACTACTACTAATATTATAATACTGCCGCTACTTCTTCCAATAATAACAATAAAAATCATATCTAATAATAATAATAAGATGATAGCAATAAGAATAAAAATAATGGCAATGAAAATAATAATGATAATGATAATAATAATATGATTAAACTGATAATGATGATGAAGATAACTATAACAATAATAAAAATAAGATAATAAGATAATGTGACGGTACTATATTCGCCTATGAACATGTGTAAATTTCACCTATATTCGCCTATGAACATGTGTAAATTTCACCTATATTCGCCTATGAACATGTGTAAATTCCACCTATATTCGCCTATGAACATGTGTAAATTCCACCTATATTCGCCTATGAACATGTGTAAATTCCACCTATATTCGCCTATGAACATGTGTAAATTCCACCTATATTCGCCTATGAACATGTGTAAATTCCACCTATATTCGCCTATGAACATGTGTAAATTCCACCTATATTCGCCATGAACATGTGTAAATTCCACCTATATTCGCCTATGAACATGTGTAAATTCCACCTATATTCGCCTATGAACATGTGTAAATTCCACCTATATTCGCCTATGAACATGTGTAAATTCCACCTATATTCGCCTATGAACATGTGTAAATTCCACCTATATTCGCCGATGAACATGTGTAAATTCCACAGCACTGGTTGTTAATATTCCTTTTTCATCTGTCCTTGCACTCTCAGTATTTCAGGTTACGAATGATATTTGTATTTACACTTCGACAAGATAAACAAATTTCAAAACAATGAATGGCGATTCGGAGAGCAATTAAAACATTCGGACAACTAACAGTTCTATAAATATTCATATTTTATGTGTAAAACTCAAGTTGTTCGTGTGTGCGTGTGCGTGCGTGCGTGCGTGAGAGAGAGAGAGAGAGAGAGAGAGAGAGAGAGAGAGAGAGAGAATTCAATCATTAATGTAGAAAAATGAAAAAGATAATAAGATAAATAGTACACAGAAAGGGGCGTAAAAATATACATGATAACTTAGTACACACACACCAAACTCATATACGACACACACACACACACACACACATGGGGTACTCCATGGTGTAAGGGATAGCACGCTCGGTTCACAACCGAGAAGTCCCGGGTTCGATCCCCGGGCGGAGCGGAAACAGATGGGTTGTTTCCTTAAAACCCGAGCCCCTGTCCACCCAGCAGTGAATGGGTACCGGGTGTTAGCCGGGGTTTGTGACCTGCTCTCCGGGGCGCTGGCTTCGGCCAACACTAAGCACTATAGGATGAATGATAAAAATGTTGATATGGAGACGGGGCCACACGAGCATTGCTCTGGCCTTGTAAAATACAACTAGATGAATACACACACACACACACACACACACACAATGAAAATCAAGCAACATCGGCCGTTTATCATTTCCCCGGAGCAAGAAGATTATAATCATCGTAATAACTTAATTGACTTCATTAATTTTGCATGAATGTATTAAACTATATAAAAAAAAAATCAAGACTAAGCTGCCGTCATGGCGATGGATGCAACACCAGCAACACAAACTCCTGACGATGAAATAGACAATAACGCAAAACCACACCAATGAAAAGTAATACATAAGTAATTGTACTTGTCATTTTATAATCACGTAATTGAAAGATGTCACAACACTATATGTCATTATTATTTGATACCTCAGCTGCACACACACGCAATGCTGTTCCCGTGGACCTGTCAGTAAAGAATCTTTGCAGGAAAAAAAGTAACAAGAAATCAAAGTATCGAAATAAAGGTAAAATAATAACTTAACTTAATCTAACTCTTTCTCCGTTACTTTTTATCTTGAGATTTATATTTTATTTCTTGATTTTATATTGATTACCGTCAGGAACATCCATGAGCATTCATATATAGATCCCGTGGACTAGTCAGTAGAAAATCTATATAGGAAAAAATATAACAAGAAAACAAAGATTCGAAAGAAAGGTAAAATAATAACCTAACCTAAATTAACCATCTAGCTTTTTCTCCGTTACTTTTTACCTCGATATTTCTTTCTGAACACCGACCAGGAACACCCATGAGTCCAACACCAGGGCGTGAAAAAATCTTGTCCCTGCCCCATCACTCTGTCCAAGGCCTCGCGTGACAGACAGTAAACAAAGAGCGGCCGGGTGCGCGACGTCCAAACAATACGAGAATTGTTTCCCTGCACTCATATAAACACTGCTGGTTCATTTGAAGGGGCGTTGAAGGGGCGGAGACGGATGGCTCACTCACAGGGCGGCAAGGGAAGGGTAGCTAGACGTGGATCATCGCAGGAATCGGTGTGTTCGTTAATTTAGGAAGTGGGTGGTTGTTGAAGACGCTTGGCTTGAGGAAGGCATATATTGTGACATTAACGGCGTCAAGAAGGATAGTTTCGAACGCAGTATATTATAGGATATAATATGTATTCGTCCAGTTACTCATCGGTCTCATTTCTAGTTCAGAGATATAGATTGGGAGAGAGAGATTGGAAGAGAAAAAGATTGGGAGAAAAAGATTGGGAGAAAGAGAGAGAGAGAGAGAGAGAGAGAGAGAGAGAGAGAGAGAGAGAGAGAGAGAGAGAGAGAGAGAGAGAGAGAGAGAGAGAGATTTAGTAGTGATTGTTGATATTATGCCCGAAGGTATCCGTAGGTGGCGGTGAGGGTCTGAATGTCTGTTAGCGTAGAAGATTAGTGTCGGTGGTGACGGCAATGATAGCCTGGGCCTTACCGTTCCCTGAGGAGGCGGTCAAATTACATGACTTACGAAATGGAAAAAAAGTTAAGAGGTAAGTCAGTTTACACTAGACACTTAACTTTCTGTGGTGTCTCCGGTGGGCGTGGAAGGGAGGGAGAAAAGGAAAGTGGAGAGGAATAACGAAGACGAAACAAAATATATATAAATTGAGGAAATGTGAAAGTATAAAATGGAGACTCAGAGTATCGTTGAAGGACTACAAAATATAGTATTTTCAGGTGGCAATTATTTTGTGGTATGTTGAACGAGCGGAGACTCAGCAATGTATTATTTTTACCGCAAGGCTAGAAAATGGAAAGTACAAGTAATGCACGCCCACAGTCACGCACACACACACACCGCCTGAACGGCTCAGTCGGTTAGGGGGTCCGACACCATTCTGTGGTCCGGCGTTCGATCCCTGACCACGCTCATTCCTGGTGATTTTTCAAATGAGAAATTCGGGCGGTTACTGTCCCCCTTGAGCAAGGGGATGGGGGTGTGTGGTGTGTGAGGTCCCAGCATTTCCCAAAGATCGGTAATAATGAGCTCCAAGCTCGCACCGGGATGGTGAAACTGGCAATCGCGAGTCTGACTCGCGTGGACAAGACCATAGATGACACCCACACCCACCCACACACACACACACACAACAGCACAACTGTCCACCAGCTTTAAAGGAAACTGTGTGATATATTTCTATGTAGATACGTTTTTTTTCAGTTTTATTTGTTCCTGTTAGCAGTAACGACTCAGGTAATAAATTTTAATAACACACAAACACGCTCACTCGAACACAGCGGCAGAATAAAGAAAAACGATAAACTAAACAATGCCGCTGATCGTAAGGGGAAGAAATAAATACACTGATAGTAATAATGATAATGTAAATGATAACAGGGCAGAAGGAAGACTAATGGAGCGAGAGACAAATTAAGAGAAGTTTGAAACGTGTTAAAGAAAATTAACACCAGTTAGTGATTCTAGTCCATTAGAGAGAGAGAGAGAGAGAGAGAGAGAGAGAGAGAGAGAGAGAGAGAGAGAGAGAGAGAGAGAGAGAGAGAGAGAATATTTAGCAACAGAACATAAAGATTAACAAGACCAAGACCTACTTTATCGGACGACAAATTTCAACCTAATGTTCCCTGACGAGAGAGAGAGAGAGAGAGAGAGAGAGAGAGAGAGAGAGAGAGAGAGAGAGAGAGAGAGAGAGAGAGAGAGAGAGAGAGCGGTGTATATCTAAGTAGCACGCTGTTATCCCGGTACAAAGGTAATCCAGGTAGGGAGCAATCCAGAGATAACGACCCGCGTGCAGGAGGCCAGGTAGACCTAATTAACTTCAGGGCTGTTGCAGTGTAGCCGCTTGCTCACCTGAGAGGGAAGGAGGGAATAGAGATGGGAAAATAATGGTGAAATATAGAGTTGAGAAAATATAGGGGAAGTATGAAGTGTGAGGTTATGTAAGAAGAGAGAGAGAGAGAGAGAGAGAGAGAGAGAGGAGAGAGAGAGAGAGAGAGAGAGAGAGAGAGAGAGAGAGAGAAGAGAAATATAGAAGTATGAGGTGTGAGGTTATGTAAAGAGAGAGAAGAGAGAGAGAGAGAGAGAGAGAGAGAGAGAGAGAGAAGAGAGAGAGAGGAGAGAGAGATGAAGAGAGAGAGAGAGAGAGAGAGAGAATATAGGAGAAGTATGAGGTGTGAGGTTAGTAAGAGAGAGAGAGAGAGAGAGAGAGAGAGAGAGAGAGAGAGAGAGGAAGAGAGAGAGAGAGAGAGAGAGAGAAAGAGAGAGAGAGAGGGAGAGGGAGAGAATATAGAAGTATGAGGTGTGAGGTTATGTAGAGAGAGAGAAGAGAGAGAGAGAGAGAGAGAGAGAGAGAGAGAGAGAGAGAGAGAGAAGAGAGAGAGAGAGAGAGAGAGAGAGAGAGAGAGAGAGAGAGAGAGAGAGAGAGAGAGAGAGAGAGAGAGAGAGAGAAAAGGAGAAGTATGAGGTTATGTAAGAGAGAGAGAGAGAGAGAGAGAGAGAGAGAGAGAGAGAGAGAGAGAGAGAGAGAGAGAGAGAGAGATAATATAGGAGAAGTATGAGGTTATGTAAGAGAGAGAGAGAGGCACATGAAAGATCAATACACGAAAATATAGATAGAAATAGACAAGTCCGACAAACAAACAGACACAGATTATGGTCGTAAAGTTCAGCATGACAAGAGACAACGTTAATAGGGATAAAACATACACGTAATTGCCCAGTGAGTGATGGAACACCATATTACACTTCCAAACTCGTTGACATGGTACGTTCGCTCAAGAGATCAAACCTATCATTACGAAGAGAAACACAGAATTGAGTAAATAGCAGCATTGGAATATTTTTACATAATAGCAATTTCATTTTATCTCTCAGTCTGATAGGCAGGCCATGGAATCAGGCAGGCAGGCAGACAGACAGGCAGGCAGGACGGTAGGTAAGCCTCTGGAGACCAAAGCAAATATAGACAGAAAACTGAAACACACATGAAGTTTAAGACAAAAGGTAAAGGATTTTTCTTGTTTTTATTTTTTGGTGTTGCTCTCTCTCTCTCTCTCTCTCCTGGCTTACGTCTTATAGTCAGAGATCTTTCCAGTAAATTAATTAAAGAATATTGGAACGAGAGAGAGAGAGAGAGAGAGAGAGAGAGAGAGAGCCACAGTCACACAAAGAAACAAAATCATTATGACCTTCCAGAAAAGTAGGTTAAATCTTTAAAGGAGTAAGATAAAAATATCAACACAAACTTCAGGTTGACGGACACCACCGTAATTTCTTTTTGGGGAGATTTAGGAATGACGTTAGAAGACAGTCAACTATCAAGACTCGTCACTCCTCCGTGCAGTATGTCGTATGCTGGAGAGGGGTGAGAGGGATATGTTGTATGCTGGAGAGGGGTGAGAGGGATATGTTGTATGCTGGAGAGGGGTGAGAGGGATATGTTGGGAGAGGTATGTTGGGGTTCATGTGGGGTTTGGTGGTTGCAATGCGTGTATGAGTGAAGAAGATTTAGGAGAAAAAAAGAATAGGGTGTTTGGAAGTAAAATGTGTGTTTGAGGGGATAAATTCGGGTTCTTAATATGATTACTGAGGTATGTAAGGAGTTGAGGTGACAGGTCGCAGGTGGGGTCATGTTTTGTGGGGTGAGGCCATGGGGGTGAGGGTTCGGGGTGTTAGTTTGCAATGATGGTGAGATTGGTGGATGGGTCATGAAAAACAGCGTCGGAATATAATAAAGAGGTCTCAGCATATCTTCTTGCATGGACACCACTTCTAACTCTTGTGTAAGTGATTATAATAGTTCAGTGTGACTTATGGTGTCCAATTCCTACCCCACCTCTCTCTCTCTCTTTCTCTGTGGAAAATTATTTGACGCGGTTGTTGATTAATATTACCAAGAATGTCATTGTAACAAACTGCATAATTATGAGGCTCTATTTTCTTATTATCATCTTCCCTTGTTCTGTAGTATTCCCTTTGCAACACACACCAACCCGCTCCTCTCTTTAGTTTCCTTCTCTTGGCCCAGCAGTCAGTTTGTGTTGCTCGGTGCGGTGTGGTGCAAGGGGTGCGAGGCGGCGGTATGCAAACTTTGTGAAGGGCTATCTGGGGCTCTTTTCTTTCCATAAACTTAATTTTTCCTTTTTCACATTTCTTTAAAGACTGTTTTAGATATTTGGGGTCCTTTTTTTCCATAAACTGAAATGTTCCTTTTTTTCACATTTCTTAAGAACTGATTTAAAACATTTTTGGAGGTCCTTTTCTTTCCATAAACTAAAATTTTTCCTATTTTTCACATTTCTTTAGAGACTGTTTTAGATATTTTTATTTCATGTAGTTAGTTTTTTTTCCCTTTCCAAATTGGTAAAGCTATTTTAGATCTTTATTCTCTTGATAGGACTTTTTCTATACTTTTTCACACGTGCTATCATGCTAGTCAAAGAGGAACATCCATGAAAATACAGATGAAACCGTAACTGATAGCAGATATAGCTAAACAGTGCGGTAGGATATGCAGGTTTTTTAGATCAAAGTTTCTGTTTTTCAATTTCTTTTGATTTCACCAAGAATTTTGCAGTTTTTTGGATCCAAGTTTGTTTTTCTATTTCTTTTGATTTGCCAAGAATTTTTGCCATGGTATGCTATGTGGGGGCATTAGCGAGGCGTGATGCGAGAAGGGACAAAGGAAAAGCAAGGCAGTCACAAGTCAGGAGAAGAGAGGGGAGGTGAGGCACAAAGTTCAGTGTGGCGATTGATAAGATAACGCAGGAGGTGGTGGGAGGCGAGGCGCGGCGGAACATGGAGGTGGTGGTGGTGCAGGAGCCGAGGTGTTGTGGGTGGTGGTGGGGGTGATGGTAACAGTGAAGGTAGTGGTGGTGGGGGTGATGGTAACAGTGGAGGTCGTGGTGATGGTAACAGTGGAGGTAGGTGGTGGTGGGGGTGATGGTAACAGTGAAGGTAGTGGTGGTGGGGGTGATGGTAACAGTAGAGGGTGGTGGTGGTGGTGGAGGATTGTAGGAAATATTGTGGTAGGTGGTAGCAACGGTGGTAGTGTTTATGGGTCGCAGGGATGGTTGTGGTTGTGGTGGTGATGCATTTCCATCAATTTAATTTGTACCTTCCTTTCCACGTCATCATTTTCATTTTTCCCATTATAGGTGGTGTAAACTTTTCTGCAGACGTATGGTCATATTTCCGCATTTTTTACAGCAACAAGATTATAACAGGCGTATCAGGGCGGAACTGTATATGAATTGTCACCTTAACCCCTTCAGACCCAGATCTTTCCTTTCCTACGTAAAATTGTCTGTTGTTAGCCATAAAATTACAAAAATGTTACTTAATATACCAAATTAGCTAGTGGACAAAGGTATTAAACAGGTCATATCTATAAAAAATTGCTTACATTCATTAAAACAGTCAAATAGTAGCCAAAATACAAAGGAAATTACGTTCTGGGTCTCAAGGGGTTAAGGAAATACTCTGAACGGAATTTGATCTTTGCTTTATCTGACCTCATAATATAATGAAAAGAAAATTTAACTAAAAAAAAAAAAAAATCATAGGTGTCAGTTAACTAGTAATTTATGCACGGTATTGATTACAGATATATTCCACAACGTCACGTATTTTCTCGCTGTGGTGTGTGGTGACTGGCATCATGGGTTTTTTATGACAGGAACAAATAATCAAGAGTAGAATCGTAAAAAACAATTGTGGCGGCAGTCGATAATGACCTTTGCATGTGTGTGTGTGTGTGTGTGTGTGTGTATGTATGTATGTGTGTATGTGTGTGTGTGTGTTAGCTTAAAGAAAAAAAAAAGTGACAAAAACCTTACGAGTGCGGTGCGGGCGGGGATCAGGAGAGCAATTGATGATTGATAATGGTTGTACTACACAGCCACCACTAGCAACGTCATGCTACTACTAAACTACTACTACTACAACTACAAGTATATGGAGTCTTATCGTTAGTTCGGAACATGAGTGACAATCGTAGCATCAGGAACAAAATAACGCATCCACTCATGGTTTTCATCTTGACGGGAATTTTAGAGGGCAAGTATTAAAAAGTCATGTACTGAGCGTCGCCCGTCAGTGGTTGGTCACGACGCGGAGGGAGGCGGTGCAGCAGGTTTCTCGGGCACCACCAGACGCACGTGGCCGCGGCGATATGCGATAGCTGGAGCGGCAGACTGAATACCACTCCTAAATACACACACACACATACACATGCCCTGGCCCTCCTCAAATGTAGACTGGTGGCAGATAAGGTGATATTGTCTTGATAATCTCCACTAATTGAGTTACTCATAATAATTTTGGGCAAGAGTGGCGCCATAATGTAAATGTAATGAGTCATAAATGATTTCACAACGGCGGTAAAGTGCGTTAACGACCGCGGCTGTCGTCGAACTAAACATTAACGTAATTTACTTTCTGCAGTGCATTGTCAACCATCATATAGTCTAGTATTCAGCCAGCAACAAACTGAAGTAAATAAAATCAATGTTTCGCATTGTTCCAACTTTTGAAAAGGTTAATCAGGTGACAGGCTAGCTATTATGTGATTCCTACCGGCGGCAGCAGAGGAAACTGTATTGCTATCAGGTACGAAAAGCTTTCACAGACTTCTTTCATTTCGGGGAACAAACTGGACTTGTAGAGTGTTGGTCGGCGCGGCAGTCCAGGCACAAAGTTGTCTCGGCGCTAATGAGTGGCACCTCCAGCAGCGTTTCAATTAATTTTAAGGGTGAGCGCAAAGCTGCAAGGCTCGCTCGGTACATCCACGGATCAGGACAATCCTAGGAACACGAGTCACTTCATTCTGAAGGAGCTCAAGAGTTCCTGGATGCTTGTATATTCTTATATTCCGTGACTGGGAGCGAAAACCCCTCCATGTCTTGTTGGGTCGGACGAAACAGAAACAGACAGACAAGTACTGACAGACGCCTGTCTTCTCTGCTTGTTCGTGTACCTTGTACGAATATGAATGTTGCGATGTGTATTCCGGCTTCACATTTTAATCACGAATTACATCCCTTGAGGCTCAGTGCGCTACCACACTTGGATTATTAAACGACATTGCGTTTTCACTGACTTCGTCGCGAGGGACTTGGTTTTGGCGGCCTTGAACAACCTTGCAACACACACTTACCTAAGATCCGTTTGACTTCCTTCTGGGTGAGGTAGAGATGAAGTTAGCAGTCCCGGCGCCCGCCATGACCACCACGAGGGCCGCCGTCAGCAGGACCCGTGCGCTCGCCATCCTCGTTCAGAGGCCGCGTCTCACCATGGGTTAGGTCGTCGCTCAGCCCCGGAGTGAGGACGGCAGGCCGTGGGTGTCGTTCATGCTCGGGGGGACAGCGCAGGTAATGTCGCGTCTCGGCTAAAGTCTGTCTGAAGTAGGAAGTCTTATCGCTGCGGGAGTCACCAGCTCTCAAAGTTTTTCCAAGTTTTCCAAATTGTCAAGAACAGACAAATGCACCATGTTCACGCTTGGAATTATTTTCTAAGTGTGCGTGACAGCAGCAATACGACACATGAGAGAAATGTCCGCTTGTCATTCACATTGACGCACGCTAGTACGACAGCACTTCATTGGGTTCAGGTAATCCAACAGCACAGACTCAACGTCCACACACTCCGGCAGCCCGGCCAGAACTGAAAGGCTGAGAGCCAAGTGGTCCCCAGTCGCCCCTCGCCTCGCACTCTGCGGTCACCAAAGTCGGGCTCGCACGGTACGACATTTCGGCACGGCGCATCGGCTGGGTGCTCTACCCGCCCGTGCCGGAGCAACTGTGTGCTTGAGCAGGAGTTTCCGTGGCACCTGGTAAAAGCTGGGCCACGGTTTTTAAATCCCGAACGTGAGGCCTAAACCCCATGCATCCCCCCTCCCGCCTCCTGCCTGTTTTACGTCAGGCTCATTGGTTCTTTCTTATGTCAGTCTTTTCCTCAGAGAACTGATTTTGCTAATTATCAGACTTTTTCCGGGATAAGTAAGGAGGATGTCCAGGTGGCCACAACCCGTTGGACAGGAGCGGTGTGGACAGGAACATCTGCTATATAGTTTCCTGTTATCGTTGTGAACATTTTCAGTCGGGATATTCAATCCTTTACCAGCCTTTACGTTCCCAACACATACTAAAAAAGTAAATATAACTAAGTGCTAATATGTAGATGAGCATTTCCGGACAGTACATTTACATAGGGTGCATGGGAGGGGCGTTGTGGAGGTGTGTGGGGGGTGGGGGAAGCCAGGAACCAGCGGCGTTGGCTTCCGGGGTTGGTGGCTTCATCACGTGTTCCAGACCCCCTTCACTTTAGGGAGCGGAAGACTGATGGTCCCTAATTTGACATGAGTTTCTTCCTAACCATAGTTTGCTTCCTCGCAATAACCATCAGCGTAAGAAATTGTGTGTAAATAGCGACATGATTACCTTCGGGGGTGTGCAGTTGTCTCGACTCTAGTTATTAGCTGTGGTTTTTTTTATAAAGTAATTTTATAGACCAGTTTGCTGCATCATGGCCTTGAGGTGCTGATTATAGAGGGCCAGGTGAAGGAAGTGACAGAGTCGGACCTTGGTGACACCTGTGATGGTGATATTTGTCACCAGCATAACTGTATGACGGACGAGACACAGCCTTCATGATGAGAGAGAGAGAGAGAGAGAGAGAGAGAGAGAGAGGAGTGAGAGAGCAGCGAGAGAAGAGAGAGAGAGAGAGAGAGAGAGAGAGAGAGAGAGAGAGAGAGTGCAGATGTGTTTGTGTGTGCAGGTGTGTATGAAGATGATTGTGTATGTACGTGTGTGTGTGTGTGTGTGTGCAGGTGTGTGTGTGAAGATGTTTGTGTGTGTGTGTGTGTGTGTGTGTGTGTGTGTGTGTGTGTGTGTGTGTGTGTGTGTGTGTGTGTGTCACGGTGTGTGTGAGTGAGCGTCCAAAACCACCTCCTCCCCCCACCCCCCTCTCCTGCCTCGTCTTTCCTATCCCCCTCCAAAGGATCCCATCATTCTTCCCAGGACACAACCACAGGTAAATCTCTCCTCGGTTCCACTCCTTCGTCAGGCAACACATCAAAGGCTCCGGCAGGTGTTCCTCTGTCACGCCTGCACAAACCCTGACCCCGTCCCTTGTGCTACGTCCTCTGTTGCCTCCGCCTCTTAAAGCTTGCCAAGGTGTTCATTCTCTGCCACCTTCCCCCTTCGATCCCTCCCTTCTTCCTTCCTTCTTCCCTTCCTTACCCATCACCTGCTGTTCTCCTCTGTTCTCTGTTCTTATCCATCTTCTATGTTCCTGTTCTCCTCTGTTCTCTGTTCTCCTCATCTCCTCTGTTCCTGTTATCTTCTGATCTCTGTTCTCCTCAACTCATCTGTTTCTGTTCTCAGCACTCTTTCCCTTCCCAGCCGTTCCTCATTTTACTCCTCTTACTCGTATCTTGATCTGTCTCCTGCCTTGATATATTCTTTATTCATACATGTTGTTTATACTCAGGCATAATCTTTTCTTTACTACGACTTTTTAACTCTTTGAAACTTATACTCTTTAGCTTTTTACTGATCTCATACGATTTTTTTTCCCTCAAACACTCTCCTCCTCGCATATACTGTTTCATATCCTCCTATGTTCCTTTCTCAATTCGTAATATTTTTTTTCTTTAGATTTCTTTCCCATTCCTTACTTCTTTATCAGCCTGTCCCCCCTTCTCTCTCCTCTCTCTTCTGCAGGGGGGGGGGGGGAGGGGGGCATCCTCCTCTGTCTCTCGTCGTCTCTCTCTTCGTCACTCTCTCTCGACTCTCATCACTCTCTCCTCTCCTCGACTCTCCTCTCTCTCTCTCTCTCTCTTTTCTCTCTCTCTCTCTCTCTCTCTCTCTCTCTCTCTCTCTCTCTCTCATCTGAATTCCTTTCATCTGCCGCTCCCTTTCTCAAGTCTTCCTCTCCCCTTCATCTCATTTTAATGTACTTCTCCCTCTTTCCTCTCCTCGACTGATTTTCTCCTTGTCCTACATCCTCTCTTGACTACCAGCTTTTCTTCTCTCTTACTCTCTTTCTCTCTCTCAATGTGTGTATGCGTGAGAGAGAGAGAGAGAGAGAGAGAGAGAGAGAGAGAGAGAGAGAGAGAGAGAGAGAGAGAGAAGAGAAGAGGAGAGTAGTTAACACAAGTTAGCCATAGTGAGGCATGGTAAGGCACAGACAGTCCCACAGTTTAGCACGGTGTTCAGAGGTGACTGCTCCCCCTTTCCCCAACACCCCAGCAACCAACACCCCAGCAACCAAGACCCTTTCCCCCAACAAAAAAAAAAAAAAAAAAAAAAAAAAAAAAAAAAAAAAAAAAAAAACCCTGCCCCCACCACCCCCTGCCCCCCCAACACCCCTGCCCCCAACACCTGTTCCCCCAACAACGACCCTTCCCCCAACACCCCTGCCCCCAACACCCCTGCCCCCAACACCCTGCCCCCAACAACCCCTTCCTCCAACACCCCCTTCCCTCCCCCCCAACAACCCCCTTCCCGCCCACACACCCCAAACACCCCCTTCCCCTACACCCACTTCCCCTCCCCCCACCACCCCCCAACAGACCCCCTTCCCCTAACACCCCTTCCCCCAACACCCCCACCCCCCTTCCCCTAACACCCCTATCCCCCAACACCCTCCCCCAAACACCCCCCAACACCCTTCCCCCCCAACACCCCTTCCCCCTAACACCCTCAACACCCCTTCCCCTAACACCCCTTCCCACTCCCTTCCCCCAACACCCCTTCCCCAACACCCCCCTTCCCCCAACACCCCCAACTACACCCCTTCCCCCAACCACCCCGTCCCCCGACACCACCTTCCCCCAACAACCCCTTCCCCCAGACACCCCGCTCCAACAAGCCCCTTCCCTCACCCTCCCCCTGTCCCCCAACACCCCCAACACCCCTGGCCCCCTAACACCCACCCCTTCCCCCAACATCCTGCCCCAAACAACCCTGCCCCCAACACCCTGTGCCGCCCAACGAACCCCCCCGGAGGCATCAATCAAGGGACGCGGAGTGTGGCGTATATAACTCGTTAATCCCGATATGTCATGTAGATACACACCATCAATACATAACAGATACACTGCCGCCGATCTACCTAATGCCCGCTCTCTCTCTCTCTCTCTCTCTCTCTCTCTCTCTCTCTCTCTCTCCCCTTCTCTCTCGTCTCTCCTCATCTGCCGCCTCTCTCTTTCATCTCTCGTCTCTCTCTCTCCCCTCTCTCTCCCAAATCTCGTCCTCTCCTCTCATCCTCTCGCTCTCATCTCCATCTCTCCTCTCTCTCATCCCTCCTTCTCTCTCTCTCTCTCTTTCAATTTTTGCCAATAAATGTGATTAGAATGTTGAACCGGGCAGTGACAACCGTTGACGTTCTCTCCTGGATAAACAAATATCCCTTGAAATGTGACGCCTTTTACTGCATACATTTTTCGTCGGCTGACACTTTTAGGCCAGAAATTGCAAGACAGAATCCAAGACTTGTGCCGTTATGATCACCTTAGCCTTAGGTGTTATATAGGTATAGTAATTGTATAGGAAGCTAACTAAACACCACCAATACCAAGCATATTGAACACACCCACACCGCTCGGCCCCAAATACTCGGTTAGGTTAGGTTAGGTTAGGTTCCAAATACTCTTTGTGCATAATTCACACCAGCGGGCACTGTTATCCCATTTTTATTCCTCTTTCCTCTACTTTCTCTTCCATTTTCACGGTTCCCTTTCCTTGCTTTGTCCTGATGCACCCTCGTTCCCTCTGGTCTCCTTTATCTTCACCTCTATAGTTGCAATATTTCTCCCGCTCGAAGTAGAGAAAATTATTAAGTGCTAAAATGTTTACTGTATTTCCCTCCCTTACTGTTCTCTCCATTAATTGTTTTCTTTTTCTTTTATTGGAGTCAAAGGGGAGCTTATGGCAAGGCTTCTGTTTTAACTCTCCATCGTATGTTTGTTTATATTTGCTATGCAGTTTATTTCTATACAACTTTTACTTTCCTTAAACGCAGTCAAGGTCTCTCTCTCTCTCTCTCTCTCATCCTTATCTCTCTCTCCCTCTCTTCATCTCTCTTCCCTCTCGGATCCTCTCTGCTCCGGCTCTCTCTCTCTCTCTCCCCCCTCTCGTCTCCCTTTCTCTCTCTCTCTCTCTGCCTCTCTCTCTCTCTCATTCAAAAGCTCCCTCCTCAGTCAAGCTCTCCTCTCAATCAAGCTTCTCTCTCAACAAAAAATCAGTCAAAACTCTCCGACTTCAGTTCTCTCTCTCAGTCAAGCTCTCTCTCTCAGTCAAGCTATCTCTCTCTGTCAAACTCTCTCTCTCAGTCAAGCTCTGTCTCTCTCAGTCAAGCTTTTTCTCTCAGTCAAGCTTTCTCTCTCTCAGTCAAACTGTCTTTCAGTCAAGCTTTTTCTCTCTGCTCATCAAGCTGTCCTCTCTCGTCTCCTCTCCATCTCTCTCTCTCTCCTCTCTCTCGTCTCCCCGTCTCTGCTCTCTCTCTTCTCCTCTCTTATCTCCCTCTCTCTCATCTCTCTCTCCTCTCTCTCTCTCTCTCTCTGGTCTCGTCTCTCTCTCTCGTCTCTCTCTCTCTCCCTCATCTCTCCTCTCTCTCCTCTCCTCCTCTCTGCCTCTCTTCTCGTCTCTCGGCTCCTCTCTCCCTCTCTCTCATCTCTCCTCTCTCTCTCTCTCTCTCTTCTCATTCTTTAAACCCCTCCATACTCCTTCAACTCTCTTCCTCTCTCATCGTATCCCCGTCACCCTATCTTAACTTTCTTTCCTCTCACTGGACAGTGGCGACGATGCGTAACTTTACTAGAGCCACAAAAGTTACAATGGACACAAACATTGGCGTACGTCTAGAACAGCTGTGTGCATACAAACACACACATTGTCTATACCACACTCTGCCCTCAACTCATCTTACTAACCCCAATAAAACACCCAAAGAAATAAATAAAATAGCCTGGACCGCCATTCGAACCGGGTATGAAATAAGGGAAATAGAGGAGGTCCGCAGTTCGTTTTCTTGCACATGTACAAAGTTTTTTCTTCGTAGGGTGGTCTCGAGCAGGTGGAGTGACCGAATTGTTTTCCTCGGTGAGTTATGGTTCGCAAGTGTAGGTCTTTGTGGCTCACTCTAGTTTATTCTGGCATGGACCTGTAATGGCTTTGGTTAGTCTGTGCCTTCATACCTCACTAAGTTTGTGTGGTTTCTCTCTCTGTCTCTCTCTCTCTTCTCCTTCTCTCCTCTCCTCCCTCTCTCCGATCTCTCCCTCTCTCTCGGCTCCTCCATCTCTCCTCCTCTCTCTCTCTCTCTCTCTCTCTCTTGTCTGGCCATCCATCATCTCTGTTCTTCCTTTCTTCCTTTGCTTTTCATTCTTTTATCTCTTCACATTTCTTTACCTCCTCTTTACTCGGTTCCTCGTATGGTTTCTTCATATAATCCCCTCTTCTTCTCTCTCTCTCTCTCTCCCTCTCCTCTCACAATCATCTATCTCTCGACTCTCTCCTCTCTCTCTCTCGTCCTCTCTCTCCTCTCTCTCTCTCTCCGTTATTCTCCTTTTTCTTATGTTTCTCCATCCTTTATTCATTATTTTTGTTTCATATTTCTCTCTCTCTCTCTCTCATCTCTGCCCTCTCCTCTCTCCTCTCTTCTTCATCTCTCTCTCTCTCTCTCTCTCTCTCTCCTGCCTTCTCTCGCCCTCTTCCTCTCGCTTCTGCTCCTTCTCCTTCTTCCTCCTTCTCTCTCCTCTCTCTTCCTCTCTCTCGTCCAGTCTCTCCTCTTCTCGGGTATCCTCTCATATCTCTCTCCCTCTCGTCTCTCTCTCTCGGGGGCTCTCTCTCTCATTAATATAATATTCATACTCCTGTACGTTGTCTTTTTCCTATTTCCTTCCTTCCTTTTACTACAGTATTCCTTTTGTCCGTATTTGTTCTTTCCCTTCATCGTTATTACTCAGGCGTAAGGAGAAGAGAGAGAGAGAGAGAGAGAGAGAAGGAGAGAGAGAGAGAGAGAGAGAAGAGAGAGAGAATGTGGAAAAAAGATATATTGTGCTTCCCTCTAATGTTTATGTTATACTAGCCGCAAAGGCCGCCCGCGGTCCCGGAGAAACTTAATAATTTGGCTGAGGGCTATTTGTGGGGTGCCTTCGCCCACACCTGTGTTTTGTGGGCCGAGGCCACCAACACAGACTTCTCCAGATGCCCTTCTAAGAGCTTTACTGAAATCATGAAAACCCATTCACTCACCCATTGTGACCCATCCCCCCCCACCCGCCATCCTCACCACATTACCCATCACCCCAACCTCTTCACTCACCCATTACCCATCACTCGCCCAATCTATTCCCATCACCCATCACCGCCATCCCCCTCCCACCAAACATTCACTCAACAGCCATTAACCCATCACCACAGCACGCCATTCCACCCCGTTAGTCACCATTACCCATCACCCCCACCATTCACCTCACCCATTACCCATTCACCACACACCCATTCCACCTCACCCATTACCCATCGGTTCCCATCTATTCCCTCACTGCCCTCACCCATCACCCCCCCACCCATTCACATCACCCATCACCACCCCACCCATTACCCATCACCCCCCGCATTTCACTCACGCCATAATACACATCAGCCTACATCAAGGTTTCCTCAATTCTCGCTCAGCAAACAACCTTTTTCTTTCACAATTCTCTTCTCGCTAATTAGAGTCTGCTACTAAAAAAAAAAACAAAAAGGGATCGGATCATCTCATAAGTGAGCTTAAAACCTTCCCTGGTCAACCCGGTTCCCAAAAATGTGCCATATGATGGGATTGCGCCACGGGGGTGGCGGAATCTATACCACACACCAGACACTACAGAACATACAGAAAAAAAAACACAACTTTCGCTTTTATTAATATAGATTTCGTTTCTTACTGCTAAGCTTAAAAGTGAAGAATTATTGAGTAGTAATTCCATGATTCAATGTGCTGTAGAGGGAGGGAGTGTTAGAGCGAGTCACTATTATTATTAATTCGCTCCACGCGCTGTGTGTGGTTTGGTTGTGTGTGTGTTGTGTGTGTGTGTGGTGTGGTGTGTGTGGTGTGTGTGTGTGTGGTTTGGCGGGAGGGCATGTGAGGTAGATCATTAATTGGATACGGCTGAATCAAGAGAAGAGTTGACTGGAGGACACGATAAAGCTGAACCATAACATGTTGTAAGAAAACCAAGAAAGTCAGAAGAGGAGAAGAGAGAGAGGCTGATGAAGCATGTAATGATGGTCCAGTGATAGAAAGTGAGATCATTACATAGATATTAAATGAAAGAAAATAAGAGAGAGAGAGAGAGAGAGAGAGAGATGGAAAAGAGAGAGAGAGAGAGAGAGAGAGAGAGAGAGAGAGAGGAGAGGGAGGAAGAGCGGAGAGAAGAGAGAGAGAGAAGAGAGAGAGAGAGAAGAGAGAATAAAAAGAGAGAGAGAAGCGGAAAGAGAGGGAATGGAGAGAGAGAGAGGGGGGGGGAGAGGAAGAGAGAGATAGAGAGGGAGAGAGAGAGAGGAGAGAGAGAGAGAGTAGAGATAGGAGAGAGAGAGAGAAGGGACTAAGTTTGAAAGGAATATCATATGTGGAAGTGGGTGTAGGATGAAAGGAAGGGAGAGAGAGTGGGGGGGGGGGGGACAAGGTGAGAGGACGTCCCGGTGCCCACTCATCACGTGGGACGGAACATTGAGACATCCCCTCCCGGCGGACCAAATTATTGACGTCACCTGCCACCACCTGACGGAAGACTCGCGAGGACTGAGAGGCCCTGCGGTAATCGTCCTGAAATATTACCTGGAGGACCTCCCTGGTAGATGAAGAAGGATAACGGTAGAAAAGGGCATATCACAGACCGACCTATTAAGTCCAGATCCCGTAAGGCGTATAAGGCTCGTCGGTCTGACCACTGACTAGAAAATATTACCTCTATTGTCTCTGGCCATCGAGGACTGAACAGCGTTGAGTTAAGAAGATTAAGAATGATTGCTCCCTTGGGCTACGCGTGCTGCCCTGCGTTGGCGGGTTTGGGGAGCTGCGTTCGACCTGATTTAAGCCTCAGTTTTACCGGTAGCAGGTGTAATTTGGCCAGGCAATATGCGGCATCCATCAGGGGAAGATTACACGCGGACGTGGCGCGTGTGGGGTCATTAGCCGAGGGGCGTACGTCTTGCCAAGGGTTTCACTCGTCCTGACAAAGCTACGTATTGATTCCACTGAACCTGCCGTAGACGGAAAGGTTCAGGGAAGTCCACTGGCCACCTGCTACGACTGCTATATTGTTGATGATGATGATGATGTTTGGGGTGGAATCGTGGTGCGCGGAGTACCAGCTGAGGACTGCCGGACATCTTACCCTCCAAGAAATGCACAGCAGCCGTAATTTAGCAGCGAATGTTTAGTTGTCTCTGTGCCATCGACTGTTTTGCCCATATATATAGGACACCTTCGTAGGTGCTATCGCTGCTGCCATCCTCCCCCCCTTCCCTACTCACACACACACATACGTATATATAACTAATTGGATAAATGAAGTTAGCTCTGTCGACCATCTGAATTCCAATCCAACGAGCGCATAAAAGTGCTCAACTCCCTCTAATGATGAGGCAAGTGCACGGGTGGCGGCGCGGAGGCTCCTTGCTGCGCCTCCGAATATTTTTGTTTTGTTTTGTTTGTTTGTTCATGTTCAGTTTTTTCAACGCATTAGGTTGCTTTTGCAGCATTCCAGGTGATCATTATGCTGCCGGTCATTAGTGACAGTGATATCAGGTGCAGATGAGTACTTTATATAATATGAATGATAATTATCATGTGTTGAGTTTTACAGGGATCTAAATTGGGAAAAAAATAGTAACAAAATGACTTGCTGTATCAATGGCGTGGATTTTTTGACGGTCGTTGACGTTGGTTACATTCTATTCGGCTATTCATTGTCTATTTTGTTTAACATGAATAGTCAGACCTATTTTTATGTATGGCTATGAACAGCACTTGACTTTCCCTCGCCCATCATTCTTTAGAGATCTATTATTTGCCCCTTCCCTTCCCTTCCCGCCCATGCAGGTGAGCCCCCACCCTTTCTTCCTTTCCTCCCTGTTACTGTTTATAGACAAACGTCGGGGCTGAGTACCTCGCTTCCTCGTCCCGAGAACCCAGACTAATTACCTCGATCCTATTATATGACTGTAATTAGATAAAGCTGATAATTAATTTAACCGTCTTTTTTTATTCTTTCCAGGGCCCTGATAATGACCTATTGGAGGCAATGGCTGGGCGGATTGCTCAGTGCGGCTTAATTTGTAAGTATTTTAATTATGGGGATCTTGTGTAGATGTGCTCGCTCATTAAATAATTTTTATTTCTTCTGTACCTTTCAAAAGAGTGAATTTGCTGAGAAAAGAATCATTGAGGTACAGTCTGCTTGCACGTAATGGTCGCTTTAATTAAGGGTTCACCTGGCCGCCCCGTGTCAACACAAGGCTCAGCTTCCGCCTTGAATTGAAACTCATGGATTTTCTAAAAGATCACGTATTTGCTACTCCCGTTGTGGCCTTCCTCGCATCGGCTGCTCTCCCCTCCCCCTCCCCCTCGTGCCTACACAACTCCCCTTCGCAAATCCACCCCCTCTCTACCCCCTCTTCCTAAACTTTTACTTAGCCAGGATATCAAGTTATGATCAAGCAGTGAGAGAGAATGAGAGCAAGTGTACATTTCAACCCTCCTCCCAGTCTCGCCTTTCTTACCTGCATCCTTGAAAACCACCAAGATTTGTTGAATGAGGCAGAGAGGGAGGAAAGCAGAGAGCCAGGAGGGGCAGAGAAGGGAAGGGGATGGGGCGGGACAAAGGAAAGATGTGTTTATTTATTTTGTCTGAAGTATTCACATCTGAGAGTTTCCTGCATTCTTGTATTTTTGATAGGTTCTTTTGTGCTCCAATGCTCCAAATGATGACAATTTATGTTTCTCCGCTTTTCTTCACTTTATTTGAATATCCTCTCTCTCTCTCTCTCTCTCTCTCTCTCTCTCTCTCTCTCTCTCTCTCTCTCTCTCTCTCTCTCTCTCTCTCTCTCTCTCTCTCTCTCTCTCTCTCTCTCTCTCTCTCTCTCTCTCTCACACATCTTTCTATGTATCTATCTTTCATAGTGTCATTCAGTATTCATCATCTTATTTATTTACGTGGATATACAATACATATTTTTATCTATATGATTCTAACACCGAATTTCCTGACATTTCAAAGTTATAAATGAGATGCTGACGTCACTCGCACCGCTGCGGCACATGCGCAGTATCGGTAATGGGAAACGGACCTGTGTACGGTGTTAGGGCTGTATGGGGAGAGAAAGGAAACAGAAAGTATTGTAAACTTCACCAAAGTGTTCCTAACGCAGTGCTGGGAGATAAGAACACAAAAAGAGAGAATGAATTAGGATGATAGTCAAAGGATTGAAAACTGATGAAAATATCTTTCCCAGGTGAAATAAACAAGGGAATGGTTAACAAGTTTGTTAACGAAGGAGACGAAGAGGAAGAGGACCTATGAAGCAGATACTAAGCGATAAAGGTCACAAGAAGAAGAAGAAGAAAAAGAAGGGAGGCTCCAGTGCTTCCAATTTAGCGACATGTAGTTCTTTTAGCAACTTTATAATTTTATTTTGAGACATCACGAATTTATCGATTTTTGCAATGCACGGCGACTCATTTGGCGACTTTTGATTTCAGACGTGTGAACTCTATAAATATTCGAAATGATTGACAACATTGAAGAAAGTTTTGTTACAGATTTCGAAGCGAATGTCACTCGGATATACAGTACTCTGTATTATTCACTTTGTCTGTCCGTCAGGGTATGGAGGGGAAGGCTCCGCGGCATGCAAGTGTCTGCCGTCCAGGCACGAGTCTCGGGCTGAAAATGCTGCCATAGGTGTGGTGAGACAAGGGGGTACAGTGGATGCATGGATGGGTGCATTTAAGCTTTCTTGTAAATAGAGGAACTTAGGAACTCAAGGAAACTGTATCAGGTACGAGATGGGGAGGCTTTCATGTAGCTTGAGAAAGGAAGTTATCGATTGGAATATTACTTGACTTGAAGTAAGCCATATTCTTTTACCAGGTCTTCGATCTTTTGCACCAGTATAAAGATAATATGTACTTACGTCCACCAAATTTAGCGACTTTTAGCGAGTTTCGGAGTAAAATTTAGCGCATTCGAAGAGTATTTTTGGGTATCCTGCGAAAGGGGAGCTCCAAAAATCTGTTTTTCACATGCACCTGAAGGGGGAAGATAGTAAAAAAGCGAGGAAAAAAGTTTTTGTGCACATTGTTGATAGTGTGGTTTTTTTTTGTGTTTATTTTTTTATAGGAATGCTGGTTCTTGCCACGCAGTGTCTCTACTTGTCTACTTGTGTGGGTGATAAATTCTCTCTCTCTCTCTCTCTCTCTCTCTCTCTCTCTCTCTCTCTCTCTCTCTCTCTCTCTCATGCCTGGGCTGGTTGGAATGGCAGATCTTCCTGATAACAGTTTGCCTTCCCGACGCTGTAGCTGTCAATTTGCAGTCTCCGTTTTCTGTTATCTTCCTGAGGCTTATTTATTTATTTACTTATTTATCTATTAATTTATATAATGTTATTTTAATGTGTGTGTGTGTGTGTGTGTGTGTGTGTGTGTGTGTGTGTGTGTGTGTGTGTGGTGTGGTGTTGGGGTGTGTGTGTGTGTGTGTGTGTGTGTGTGTGTGTGTGTGTGTGTGTGTGTGTGTGTGTGTGTGTGGGTGGTGTGTGGGGGTTAGAGAGAGAGAGAGAGAAGAGAGAGAAAAGGGGGCGGGGAGGAGAGAGGGAGAAGAGAGAAAAGAGAGAGAGGGAAAATCATACTAACTGGTCAATTTTCAGTATGTGATAAGTCTACATGTCTCAGGAAGCTGCAAGAAGTAGGGCTGAAATCCTCCCTCCTCCTCCCCTCCCCTCCTCCCCACCCATGATCCTCCCCCCTTCTTTTCTATCGGTTTTCATACCCCCCTCCCCCTTTTTTTTCTTTTTACCGTTCACGTAATTGTTTTTTTTTGTCTCTCTCTTCTCTCTCTCTTTTCTCTCCTTTTTCCTCTCTCTCTCTCTCTCTCTTTTCTCCTCTCTCTTTTCTCTCTCTCTCTCTCTTCCTCTCTCTCTTCTTCTCTCTCTCCCCCTTCCTCTCTTTTTTAAAAAACCCCTCTCTGGATTTCTCACAATACGGTTTTTCTTAACTGTATCGCTAATCTTTCTTCATCATATTTCTTTTTCTTTCCTTTTCCTTTCTCCTCTTTGTTCTCATTATCTAGGCTTTCGCACGTAGCACATATCTTCGTTTCGCCTTCCATGCCGCCCTCACGCCTCTCTTCCTGCCTCACTCCCTTATCTCTGTCCCATCTGCAGACAAATTTCCACTCACACACTCACCCATGACCCCCATTTCTCTCACCCGCTCTTCCTCAGCCCAACGCCATGTATTTTACAGATTATTCTGCTTCTCTGACTTTATGTAAACACGGTCTTTCCTCCACTTGTGTAGCTTTTCTCTGTCATTCCTTTTTCTTTCCCGTCCGACCTCTCCTCCTACGCCTTGCACCTTCATTCTCTTTCCTCCCAAAGTCTCAGTATAAAGACGTTGCCGGTGTGACAGCTTAACCCCTTCACACCCAGATCTTTCCTTTGCTATATAAAATCGTCTCTTGTTAGCCATAAAACTACGAAAAGTAACTGAATATACCAAATTAGCTAGTGGACAAGGATACTAAACAGGTCATATCTATAAAACATTGCATAAATTCATTAAAATGTCAAAGGGTAGCCAAATTACAATGGAAAACTTTTTTTTTTTCTGGGCCTAAAGGGGGTTTAAGGGTCCATTTTTGTCTAAATTTTCCTTGCCGTGTTCTTACTTTAATCAAACTTTTTCGACATCAATATTTTCGATTTCATGCAACGTTAATTCTTGTGTGGTAACCTGATTGGTATTCCTCGAGGTATTCAGGTTAATTAAGTAAGGTTTTGCCCTGCAGCATGTCCTCGAGGGTAGCAGAGCGTTAGGGGCACGTGAAGAGAGAAGGTCAGTTGGGTGTTAGCGTCTAGCTTGTCAAGAGCCCGGTAAGGAGACGAAAAACAGAAACAAAAAGAAAAATATTGAGTTGATTGAAGACAAAGGAATCGACGGGGTATATATGTCAAACAGGTATTGTAGAAGCCTCATGGTGTGCTAGTTACCCTTGTGTGTTGGGGAATAGTGAGGATGAGACATTGAGAGTTGTTTGTTGGTCAGAAAATACAGACATTGTTTTTCGGGGCCTTTATTTGCTGTGGATCCTTATCAAAAATCTTAATAATTAGAGTTAGTAAAAAAGGTGGAAAGGAGGGAAAGATAAACAAAGTAACACTGAATATGTTTCTTGTACCTAGAGAGAGGGAGAGGAAAAGGAGAGAGAGAAGAGGGGAGAAAAAGGGAGAGAGAGAAGAGAGGAGAAGAGAGAAAAGGGGAGAGAGAGAGAGAGAGAGAGAGAGGGAGAGAGAGAGAGAGAGAGAGGAGAGAGAGGAGGAGAGAAGAGAGAGCATCCCAAAGGCACACTGGACCACAACAAGTACCATGTCCTGGGCAGGTAATCAGTCTCCGCGGGACAGGTGAAGTGCCGGAACCCTCCTCCCCCCCGGGTAACAAGCAAGGCCCCGGGGGAAGACACAAGAAGGGAGGAGAGGGAAAAGGCGGGGGAAGAGGAGGGAGAAAAAATTGGAAGTGAAATTTAGTGACAATTATTGGCAGAGAGGAGAGAGAGAGGGGAGAGGGAGGGGAGAGAGAGGGGAGAGGGAGAGAGAGAGAGGAGAGAGGAGAGGAAGAGAGAGAGAGAGGGAGGAGAGAGAAAAGGGGGGAGGAGAGAGAGAGGAGAGAGGAGAGAGAAGAGAGAGGAATGAAGCAGATATAGACGACAGAAGACACAGATAACACACCAGAAGACAGATAGAAAATAAGAGAGGAGAGAGAGAGAGAGGGGAGAGAGAGAGAGAGAAAAGAGAGAGAGAGAGAGAGAGAGAGAGAGAGGAGAGGGGAAAAGAGAGAGGGGAAAAAGGGAGCGTGGGAAAAGACAATATGAAGTGGCCGGAGAACTTTTTTGGGGAAGAAAAGAGAGAGAGAGAGAGAGAAAAGGAGGGGAGAGAGAGAGGGGAGAGGGAGAGAGAGAGAGAGAGAGAGTGTGGGGGGAAAGAAATAGAAGGCCGGGAACCTGTGTGACTTGCTCGGAAGAACACCTCAGGGAGATAAGGATTTGAGGCAGAGGGAGGCCGTGACAGGATAGGGGGGAAGGAGGGATGTTAGAGGAGTGGTAGGGGGTGGAGGAGAGAGGGAGAGAGGGAAGGAACAGCGGAGGGGAGAGGGAGGGAGGTGCGTGAAGCAATCCATTTCGACACTGATCTTACTGTCAGATAGTCTCGAGGAAGTTGGCCGAAGTTTCACGGGGGTTACTTCGACATCTTCGGCTCGATTTAGTGCACTGTTTCATGTCCAGTCTTTCTCTTACTCGTTATTTAGTTGATTTAGTTACTTAATGTCATTGTGATTGGTGAGGTAATATTTGCGTATTTATTTAGTGAAGCTCTATAATCGGTGATCTTAATTTTAATGGTTTTTATCACATTCCTGTCCCTCATTTACGGGTCGTGTTCATGGTGATTACTCTCTGTAGGCATATAGTGTAGATGTGCTGCAAGTGGTATTCTCATGCAGGGTGTAAGTTAGAATGTTATGTATGTATTACGTCCCATGTTATGTAGGTGCTGCACACGATACCTTACACGAAAGGAAAATGTTATAGGGTGTTTAGTTGTCCAAAAAAAAAAAAAAAAAAAAAAAACGCCGAATTGAGTTGGTGCTTAAATAAACCTGAATAAGAACAAAATTATTCCTGATAGACAAGAAGACATTAAAATTGAATCCTGACCTGTGACCTCGAATTGATATCGTATCCAAATCTTTCCTTTTTGAGTCGTGTCGGATATTTGTGTTCAATTATTATTGGCCGTTTGTCGGGTGTTGTCGTGTCCTTAACCTGTAGTTTTCCTCAATTAAATATTACTTTTTCCATCAAAGTGTATTGTAGTATGATATGCCAGTTACCTTCCTTCATTTGTATATTGTTCAGAATGACATTATTACACATTACTACGTACCGGCGACACCCTCGTAAGCCAAGACGTTTCAAGTGTCCGCGGTGATTCGGCGGGGAGTGTGGGGGAGTGGAGAGCCAGGGTGGAGTGCGGCAGTAGGCCTTTGAAGTGGAGGGAAGAACAGAGGAGACTGGAAAAGCGGCTGAGAGTCGAGGGCAAAGGGAGGAGGAGGGACAGAGCGGAGGAGCAACAGAGGACAGAGGGATGTAAACAAGAGGGAAGGGAAGGAACACGACAGCGCCTTCACGGTCGAGAGGCTGCCCAGAGCACTCGATCTTCAGTGTGTCAGGGAAGCACTGTCACATAGGACACTGTGCTGCTTAGCATCTTCAAGCACCTAGGTACTCTTGTCTCTCTCCTTCCTCCTCCTCCTCCTCAGGCCCTACGTCCTTCACTAGACTCCTGCCGTCATGTGTCGTCCCTCGTAACTCTGCTCCCTCGGCAGGCGGAGTCTCGGTCTCGACTTGGTGTCTCGTTTGTGACAAGATTTACAACAATTTTGCCACGCAGTGACATGACGTAGCCTCGTGGCGCCGCGGGCTCCTCGTGTAACGCAGCAACGCAACCTATGAGTTACTGTTCTTTTTGGCGATGATTTATAAAAGCCAAGGGAACATAAAACTGCTTTTCTAGTATATGCTGCATACGTTAATATAATTTATTTTTACATCAGAGCTCGCTTAAGTCTCAGGGTCGTAAATTTCTTTAATGTGTCTTTTAGGCGGCCATTCGTCCTCATCCTCCGCTGCACTAAATTCTTTCTGATGGAGCTTTCAAGAATATCGCGCTAATGCAGCACCCTCATCCTCTTGCAAGCGAGTGACGTGGAGTGCCGCGCCTCTGCACCACGCCCTTGATTAGCTTCACTGCCTAGACCGGCCGCCGCCTTGCAACATGATCACGTTGACTTACAAGCGATCTTTTATTGTCGTATTATTTAACGAGACCCTATATATAGAAAAATGGCAGATACTCGAAGTCAAGAATCCTAGTTCAGGGTTGGTGGCCTGTGCGGTGTGCTTAGTGACTTTGCGCTGTGTTGTCTGGTTGATTTGTTGCTTGCAATGGGAGGTTGAGGTTGGGTGCTCCTGACGGTGGTGGGGGAGATGTTAGGGAAGAACGAAGTGTAATCCGACAAACATTGATCAATTGACTTTTGTTGATGATGATTTAGATATTTCTTTGGAACTCACACTGAAAATTGCCTTTTAAACTTGTTGCTGAACGTTGATTTTGAAGACCACAAGTGTTGTTTTGAGGTTTGTAATTGGTAGGTTAAGAATGCCATATATTTTGTTATTGTTGTTATTTATGTTTGTTGCATTTGTGGTTGTTATGGACGTTGTTGTTGATTGAGTCAATAAATATGTGGCGGCTGAAGTACTGATTGTGGCCGATGTCCATCCCTTATTCTTTATTCCTTCTGAACGAGTCCATTGCGACACCATTACCGCCTTTTCTGTGCCGGGATGTGACTTTTCGTGATCCACTTGATATTCTGCTCATTGGCTCGAGCGTTGCGCCTGCCGAAAAAGGATGAGTTCAGTGATCGACAAAAAGGATAACGTGAAATATGAGGGGAAAACCCGATCAATTATGAATATGGGTGTACCTCTCTCTGTCTCTCTCTCTCTCTCTCTCTCTCTCTCTCTCTCTCTCTCTCTCTCTCTCTCTCTCTCTCTCTCTCTCTCTCTCTCTCTCTCTCTCTCTCTCTCTCTCTCTCTCTCTCTCTCTCTCTCTCTCTCTCTTTCACACACACACACACACACACACACACACACACACACACACACACACACACACACACACACACACACACACACACACACACAGATTGCGTGGTATATATGTGTGTACAATACATACAGTGGTAAAATCATGGTATGGCACTTAACACGCACAGGATCGGCAGTTACTGTCCCTCTTGAGCAGGGAATGGGGTTTGTGTGGTGCGTGAGGTCTCAGCGTTACCTAAAGATATGGACTCAGCTCTTTCAGGGAGTGTGACTGCTGGCGATCGTGAATTCAGCGCTTGATCAAGACCTAGGGTGAATAGCACTCAAATATGGAAATTACCTCCGACATCATGATTAGTCTGTGGCTTTATCAGCTCCGTCGGTCGTGTCTCCTCCCAGCGCGGAGAGTTCACTCGTAGATAGCCGGGGAAGGAAGGTCCGCACCCAGGTCTTGGTCAGCACCTGTGATACATCCTGACGTGCCCGGCGCCGCGTCACGCCCACCTACCCCGCCCACCCTGGGTCATAAAGGTCCAATCACTGCAGGCGGTAATTTGGCCTCGCGCAGTGAAAAATCTCATCCTTTATTAGGGTTCACCGGAGCCTGAGGTGAGGTCGCGGGTCTGACCTCCACTACTATTGAGAATTATAAATAAGTCAACAGAAGCTTTTGAGAAATTAGAGAGAAAACCTATGATGGGTGGGTGAGAGATCGCCCTGTGTTGATAGGGAAGATGATTTATAAACACCTTCCCTGAACCAGCCAATTAGAGATAATGATGATAACAGAGAGGAGTTATCGTAATGAAGGGCCGCCTGTCAGACTCCCACGACTGATATCTTTTCCGGGATTAAATTGGATGTGGTCAGCTTATTAGTCAAGTGCGATCAAATGGAGATAGCAAAGACTGGGCACGCCGCTGCAGGGGCGGCGTGTGTGTGGCGACGGGCGGCAGTGAGGGTGCTGGGTGGTGAGTGGTGATATAAGGGGGGAAGGGGTAGTAGATGGAGGAGTTTTTTGCTGCATCTCTGAAAACCGTTCGTGATGTATTACCCGGAACTTCAGCGGGTGTTTGTCATCCTCTTGTTAATGCCGTGATGGATGAGGGTCCTGCGGTGGTGTGGCCGCGGCGCCTCCTCCGTATCACGCCCCTTGCTGCGCTCATGGATGTGTTGGGTGGAAGGGAAAGGTTGACTATGTGTGACGCCCTGTGTTGTCGGCGATGCAAGGATGTGTGTGTGTGTGTGTGTGTGTGTGTATGTGTGTGTGTGTGTGTGTGTGTGTGTGTGTGTGTGTGTGTGTGTGTGTGTGTGTGTGTGTGTGTGTGTGTGTGTGTGTTATGTATTGTAGACATCTGTGTTGTGCGGAGGATATGAACACTATAACAACTCATAGGTGTGGCTACCCATGATCAGCCTTTACTTCTAAAATGGAGGTATTGGCTAACAAAGCACTAACAGTAAAGGCCGTAACGTTACCTGATCCGTAAAACTGTAGCTATATCATACTTGAAGCAAAAATAAATACAATATATAGAATGATAATTACACATTTATACCTCAGTAGTGGAGGCTATTTACCGTCTCGATAATAACAGACAATGAGGATGGAGAGCCCGACCCATCTTCTCAAGCCTGTTTTTCCTGCTATTACTTATTTAATTTCGACTTTCCGGTTGATTTCTCTCTTGGTATCATTAACATTTACTCCAACCCTACCATCACCGAACCATTATTATAATTCCTGTTTATTAATACACTTTAGTTTAATCGATTCTAATACTTACGGATCTTAAGAACTTTTATTGCTGATTATTTAAATTTTTCTTAGGAAGTTACACCGAAAATAACCTTTTAACGTACTGCTGAACATTGACTTTGAAGACTTCGAGTGTTGTTTTGAGGCTTGTAATTGGCAGGGTAAGAATGTCAACCATCAATTTTGTTATTGTTGTTATTGGTGTTTGTTATATTTGTGGTCGTTATGGACGTTGTTGTTGTTCTTGTAGTTGTTGTTATCGTTGTGGTTGTTATTTGTCGTAGTGGTGGATGCGGATGGAGTAGAGATGTTGGTATAAAAGGTTCTTGTAATGTCTACGCTTTTGCAGCATTATGCCTTAAGCTTTATCCACACGTCTTTTTTTGTATATTCTTCCCTCTCCCCACTTCCCTTGCCCTACATCCAATCCACTAACAGCTTCATAGATATTCCACCAGAGAGAGAGAGAGAGAGAGAGAGAGAGAGAGAGAGAGAGAGAGAGAGAGAGAGAGAGAGAGAGAGAGAGAGAGAGAGAGAGAGAGAGAGAGAGAGAGAATACAAATCCCAAGAAAGTAAATATACCTGGAAATGCCACGACCTGCCTACGCAGGTACCAACCTTAGGAGCTATACCGTGACCTGACAGTTCACGTGTGTGTGTGTGTGTGTGTGTGTGTGTGTGTGTGTGTGTGTGTGTGTGTGTGTGTGTGTGTGTGTGTGTGTGTCAGAGCCGTAGATAGGGAGAGTTTGGCCACTCACTTTCCAGGCGCCATGTTGCCTCTATGCCCGGGCTCCCAGCCTGCCTCCCAACCCGCGCTGCCACATCGTCTGTTCACTTTGGCCTTCCATAAGATATTCATTTAAGGTACTACTGATACTTTGTAATTTTTTGTAAGGACTTCATTACAATATGCATAATTGGAATCATACAGAAAAATTGAGGGCTGTTGATCAGTCTTATGAATATACCCAATACCTCCAGCAACGCCTCTCTGTACACCCTGTATAACTCCTGTTTCATATATATATATATATATATATATATATATATATATATATATATATATATATATATATATATATATAATAATTATATAAATACAGTATATAATATATATATATATATATATATTATATATATATATATATATATAATATATTTTATATATATATATATATATATATACCTATAACTACTTATATTTCTTAACTGCAATCCTCATCATCATAATTTTACGCCCTAACTCACTTCTCCCTTTTCCTTCACGAATCTTTCTCTTCTGATTATTTTCTTTTCTTTTTTTTGCTTATATGCGCAACCGTAAAGTGAAGAAGTGCTTGAGGAGTTTATTCTTAATGTTATGGCAAGAAGGAAATATAATAGTGTTTGTCTGGGTTTCTGTCATATGCACAAGGCGGCCTACCAAATTGCTCTTCTTTGCTAAGCTGTTTTCACTTTCTGTAAATATTTTCTCTGCTTTCTCGAATACATGCAAACAGTCATCATGAAGAAAATAAATTCATTATTGCTAGATGGATGAGGAATTTTGTTTACTACTCTGCAGTGCCGTGAACAATTAATACCAAAGCTATGCAGAAGGGCCCCGGTTTGCACTGCCCATGCCTGACGTACCAGCACTAACATGTAAGCCAATACCCTTTGCTCGTGTTACTATTTCCAGAACAACAGGTTTTTAAGTTTCCCCCTTGACACTGTATCCAGTAAAATAGTATGCCACTATCTGTTTGCATCTTGTAGTAATTCCCCCTAGCATGAAGACAAGTGCATGAGTTGCTGTACCACTGTGTTCAGGAAGTGTTACGTCACCCCTCAAACAGCTTGACGATCGGTCAAGGAGACCCGCTGGAGTGCACATTTCATCTAAAATTAAGCAACACTCCCTCTCTTCTGGTTTCATTGTAGTAACCTTTATTTGTAAAACTGAAAATACTTCTTCTAATATACCGGGTTCCATACTAACAAACTCAAGTCTTCTCCTCAGTGACCGAAGGGAAGGTAGGGACTGCTTTGGTTGCAAAAGCAAATTATAATCTGTGTTGACCCACAAGCAAACCTCAGCTGAAGGCCCTTCTTAACTGTCTCATTTAACCACTTCAGTCCTCTGCTATTAACACCCTGACTGCCACGACCGAGACTAGCAAGCTGGTCCTTGTTAAAGACCATTGACATGCTATTTTCTAAAGCTGTCTTTTCCTTTACCGTAGATAACACTAAAGTCGCCAGGACAACGGTTTTTTTATTTATTTACAGACGTGTGGTGGCGTTAATACTTACATTTCTACATCCATGATTTCAGGAAAGTTAGAAGGGGCTATCTGGAGAGTCTGTGTCATTTTGTGTCTTCATCTGTGTCATATTATGGCTATAAATGAACAAATTACAAAAAATAAACCGAGTGGCGACGTTGTTAACGGGACTACACTAAGGTCGCCATCAAGTGTTTATGTACTGAGTGTTCTCCAGCTGTCGTCGTCGCCCGAAAAAAAAACGCGTAGCGAAATTTGAAACCGTATATACTTTCAGATACAAAGCATAAAACAACGCTGATACAGGATAAATTATACAGTCATGATATAAACTACTGTGTATCATCTTCAGTGGTACATACACAGCAGTAGTGATGCTATAATTCGTAATATTTGGCGGCTGGCGACATTATTGCAGCTGGCGACTATACTGTTATCTACGGTAAGGCTTGACATTTTTTCTTTCTTTCTTTCTTTTTTCTTTTCTTTACAACCTTTACTCTGATATGTTTTATCGTCCTCATTAGTGCTGCTTCCCGTAACTCTCCAATAGGGTTTATAGCAACATCATATCAATAATAAATCAAGAGTCAAAACCAGAGTCAAGTACACATCGATGAAGAACAGCACGTACGAGTAGTTTGTATCACTGAGGAGGAAGGGGAGAGCGAGAGGCAGAGTAGCTTCATAGATACGGCTCTGGTGTGTGTGTGTGGCCATCCCTTGACCCCTGCTCTCCCCCTCCTCTCCACCCAACACCCACCAAACATCCACCATCCACCCCTCCTCCACACACCTCACCATCCACATCACCCTCACCTTACCTCCCCGCCCCTGTAATCCCGATATTTAGGTATTTATAATTCTTGATTAACTCTTTCATTCTATACCTCCTCCTCCTCCTCCTCCTCCTCCTCCTCCTCC
Organism: Chionoecetes opilio; assembly: GCA_016584305.1. Lineage (NCBI taxonomy): Eukaryota > Metazoa > Arthropoda > Malacostraca > Decapoda > Majidae > Chionoecetes > Chionoecetes opilio. Next base: position 195,531 of record JACEEZ010020498.1, on the reverse strand, counting down.
TCCTCCTCCTCCTCCTCCTCCTCCTCCTCCTCCTCCTCCTCCTCCTCCTCCTCCTCCTCCTCCTCCTCCTCCTCCTCCTCCTCCTCCTCCTCCCACATTATTCATCCTTCCTCTTTCATCCCGCAACTAAGAAGGATTTAAGGGGTGAAGGGCCTCTACCTGCCTCCCACTATTAGCCTAAACATCCATCTCTACGCCCTCAAACTCACTGACCTTCAAATCCTCATCTTCTTGCCCTTCACTTTCATGAGCCTCAGCACCTTCTCCATGCCTCTTCACCTTCAGTATCACTTTCAGCATCATTTTGTCTGACTTTCACACTCTTTCTTCACTTTGCCTGTCTCCCTTGCGCTCTTCACTTTCATACACCTTCTGTCACACACTTTCTATCACATTCGTTTAAGGGGGGGATCTGTTTCTTCATACTTTCTCTCTCTCTCTCTCTCTCTCTCTCTCTCTCTCTCTCTCTCTCTCTCTCTCTCTCTCTCTCCTCTCTCTCTCTCTCTCTCTCTCTCTCTCTCTCTCTCTCTCTCTCTCTCTCTCTCTCTCTCTTTCTTTTTCAAGTCAGTATGCACACTGACGTGACTCCTGGTTGTCCCGCCTTGTTTGACCGAGACTCGATTAGTATAATTTTAGAGCGTGATATTTTTTGCACCTTTGTAAGTCTCCCGCCGGTACCAATCTGTCCCCTCTGTTTTGGACGGTCAACTGTGCAAAGGTGGTGTTTTTAGTCGTGTGTGTGTGTGTGTGTGTGTGTGTGTGTGTGTGTGTGTGTGTGTTCACGAGGCATGCAGGCAGAGTTCTCTTCATATTTCATTCTCATACGTTCGTGCATCAGAACAGATTAACATGCACGTATATATACACAGCGGCACCACTTTAGATAAACCCAATTACACGTAACGAACAGAAACAGAAAATACACTAAGTGAGACACAGAGGCACATCTTTTATAATAGTAATTTACACACACACACACACACACACACACACACACACCCCACACACACACACACAACACACACACACACACACACACACACACACACACCACACACACACACACACACACACACACACACACACACACACACACACACACACACACACCACCCACACACGCACGCACGCACGCACGCACGCACGCACGCACGCACGCACGCACGCACGCACACACACACACACACACACACACACACACACACACACACACACAGCTTCTTACAGCCACATACGTGTGCCTCATTAAGAGAGTATAGAGAGGGAGGGGGAGGTGTAGGTCGAGCAGCCAACCTTCTGCGTCATTATATGGTATGCAAATGTGTACTCAATATTGGTGATTAATGGTAGAATGATAAGTATTGATTAAGGGCGGGAAGTGAAATCCATCTCGAGGTGTAGGTACTGTACATGGGCGAAGAGAGAATTTTTTTTTTTTATCCACGTGTGTGTGTGTGTGTGTGTGTGTGTGTGTGTGTGTGTGTGTGTGTGTGTGTGTGTGTGTGTGTGTGTGTGTAGTGTGTGTGTGTGTGTGTGTGTGTGTGTGTGTGTGTGTGTGTGTGTGTGTGTGTGTGTATGTGTGTGCGTGTTTATGACGTATTCAAACGATAAATTTCATACATGGTCGTGCGTGTTGTTGAGGAAAAAAATAATGATGCCTCGCCAAATTTTGTCTGTTTACGAATATTTGTTTGTTTGTTTGTTTGTTTGTGTGTGTGTGTTGGTGTGATATTTTTAAAATTTTAGTTATGTGTTTTGTGCGAATTATGTGGGTGCATGCATGTATCTATTTGTATTTTTGCATGTAGGTACTGTACGTGTGTGTGTGTGTGTATGTGTGTGTGTGTGTGTGTGTGTGTGTCACACACACTATGTATATTGGGATAAATAAATATATATCCAATATATATATTGGGATATATATATATATATATATATATATATATATATATCCAATTTTCCTTTTTTTCCTTTCATTTACTCATAAAATACATTATTCACATACTTTGTATTCAAAAGTTTTCCGTTAGGCCTACAAATCGTCACGTATGCCGCTACTTAATTTAATGGAAGACGTTAATGAAGAATATTTTTTCTATAAAATGTTCTCTTAGACCAAAGTAGTCTCCGATGTATTTTTTTTTTCCAAAGTAAAGACTAGTTTATTGAGACAAAATCAAGGTTAGCTTTAAGGCGAGGGCGGTGGTGCGCAGGTGCAGGTTGTGGCTGTGGTGTCCCAGGCTTTCCCTGGACTCGCGCACTCGCCAAGCTACGGCGTGAAGTGTTCTGTGCTGTGTGGTGCTTCATGGTGCGGGAACACCATGGAAGGGCTGAGGCTTGTATTAGTTTTTTACACATTAATGGATAACACTATAGGAAATATATCATAATAATGATACTGATAACAATAGTAATGAGCATGGTGATAATGATGATAATATTATTAATTATCATAGTGATAATGATGATGAAGATAATAACAATAATAATAATATGAAATAGGAATGTAAATAATAATAATAATAAAATGATAAATATTGTTCTTATCATCATAATTATCATTATTACTATTACTATCATCAATATTATTAACATTGATAATACTTTTATTATAATTTTTTTCATTATCATTATCATTGCTATTATCAATGCTATTATTACCTTCATTATCATTATTATTATCATTATTATTATTATTACACATTAGGAAACAACAATAATGATGATCACAAAAATAATAGTAATGATGAAAGTGATGATGATAATAACAATTATGATGATATGATAATGATAATAATAGATATATATCGAATATATATAATATGATAAATAAAATATAGATAGATAGATAAATAGATAGATAGATAGATATGTGTGTATATATAATCCAAAAATATATAGAAAAATATATATCCAGCACAAAACAGAAAGTAATCATGTATGTTAGTGAATCTACAGTTAAGATAGACAGCACTATACTACTACCAGTCAATTTGTTATTTATTTAGTTTATTTTTTATTTATTTTGGGTCTATTTTAATCATTTTTTTCATTGTTAATCTTTATATAGACCACTATTATCACTTCATTCTTCCACCTCACATGGCGCTCAATAGTCTGCATCGGCTGGGAAACGAAGCCCAGCTCTTTGTGAGGTAGGTGAGAATTCTACCAGTGAGCCACCGATGCACACCACGCCGTGGAGGGTGTCTGGCGCGGCGGGAGGACAGGCCAGGCGGGCGGCAGCGGGAGGGAGGGCCGGGAGGTGCAAGAAGGCCTCCTCAGCCTCACCGCCCCGCCCCTCGCCAACCACCACCTCCATCAGCTCGTTGTCGGCAGTATCAGGGTCGTCGTCAGTATCGGTGTCGTCATCAGGTTCAGAGTCGTCTTCATCTTCGTCGCTGCCGGAGAGAGCCCTGACGAGCACCACCAGGAGAAGGCCCTGCAGGCACCACCACCAGTAGTCCAGGTTATCCACGGCCTGCAGGAAGGACAGGCCGAGGGCGTCCACCACGGGACGCACCTACAGGCCGTACAGGACGTGCAGGGCGTACCGTGCCCGGTCGTCGCTCCAAGTGAAGTGAGCGACGTACCAGAACTGACGCAGGGCCTTGGCGCGGGACGGCAGGAGGCGGCAGAGGGCCAGGAGGGGCAGCGCGGAGCAAAGAAGGAGTCCGCCCCAGACCAACTCCCTCAACACCTCCCGCTGCCTAGCCCTGGCAGGTGGGTCCTGGCGGCGGCGAGACCCGTGCATGAGGGTGGAGACGTACTCGTCCAGGGGCTCCTCGGCAGCTGGGTCGTGGTGGTGATGGAGGTGGTGGTGGTGGCCGTATACGATGGTGGCCACGTCCCCCGCCAGCACCAGCAGCAGGAGGGAAGCGTAGAGCACTATCAGTACTGTGTGTAGCTTGGGAGACATTTTGGTCACCACAAGGATTCTTGCTGCTGATGGTGAGGCGTCATTACATAGGAGGCCTGGGAAGGGTAAGGAGATTGGAGTTGGTAACATGACCTAATAAGGATGTGTGTGCGTCCTAGATCCTACCTGTCTTAACTCCCACCTCACCCTGATTCAATAATGACTATCGTTCTCATCTATTTTCATGGGATTGTGTGAGTTAGGCTCGTGGGATCCCGTATTCCTGTGTTTATAATCTATATATATATATATATTATATATATATATATATATATAATATATATATATATATATATATATATATATATATATATATATATATATATATAAATTTTTTTTTTATTTTTTTTTTTTTTTTTTCTCTCTCTCTCTCTCTCTTAGGTAAACGAGGTTGAAAGCAGTCGAACATTCTCCTTTATTGAGCTTTTTATGCACAGTTTCTATTTGCCGTACTATTTTCTTGTGTTCTGATATGTTATTCAGAAGTTGTCTTATAGATTTTCTCCTCCTATAGAAGTTCCAGCGCGAGTACTACGTACTTCTACTACTGCTACAATACTAAGTAATGCAACTACTCATGATACATACACTATCTCTATTGCTACTGGTGACATTATTTCGTTGGTCTTAATCACACCTTCATAGCGTTAATGTAGACGAAGGAGGACTCGCAAACATCGTAGGGAGTGAACTCATACACAGCCTGGTCAATAGATAATAATAATAATAATAATAATAATAATAATAATAATAATAATAATAATAATAATAATAATAATAATAATATTCTCATTCGAAGGCATACAGGCAGAACAACAACAACATAATATATAGACATGAGGGAATGAACTTAAGTACTAAGGTAAATAAAAGATATAATACCATCGTGCGCTGTATAGAAGAAATAATGACGAATGGAAGAAAAGCAAAGCAGAGGGAGGACAGAAGAAGGAAAAGGAATTCACATTCTCATTAATATCGTCTGTATACCTTGTCTACATATAACTTACAAATTTTATGTAAGAACCTCCCTTGATGCAGCTCTCTTACGTGCAACTCTCCTCTTCAGTCATGATATGCACACATCCATTTATTATTTTCTTATATTCTTATTGTATTCTTCCCTTCCTTGCTGTACGACATTCATCTTTCAGAATTGCAATCCATAGGTGTCTCTTTAACCCACATCCTATTCACCATCTTTCTTTTCTCTTCTTCTTCCTCACTGTCTTCCAGCACTCCCTCTCACTTCCCAGCCTCCCTATAGGTTTCTATATACAAAGTCTTGTTCCCCGCCTTGACGCCTCTTCAGCCCCCTCTATATAAAGGAGGTTACTACTACTACTGCTATACTCTACTACTTTTTTTTAGAGTATGCGCAGTCTAGGATATTGCGTTCTACCTTTCCAGTCTCAGCTTCGTACCTATACTGCTTCTCCGTTCCTCCCTCTAACCCACATATTCTCGACTCCATTTAGTGTCTCATAAGTGCTGCATCCTATACTCGTCTCTGTTAGTCTTATGCCACTATACCTTGATCCCTTTTCCTCATTGCTGATTCCGCTGTTTCCGTCGCTACCTCGAGTTTGGATCAGACCAACAAAGGGCGGGGCGTGGCAGGGCAGGGCGATGTTTGCCCTCCGCGAGTGGGGTGTCCAGGCAAGCAGGGACGAGTGTTTGCTTAATAAATACGAAGCAAGTGTGTTGAGGATGGGGCGCCGGTTTGGGTGTCGAGGGAAGGATGGGCCACGGCGATGGGTGTTGTGGGTGGGTCACAAGGAGGGAGAGAGGGTGGGTGTGACAAATGAGTGGATGGAGGAAGAACACAGAGTCACAGAGGGAAAGGTTAAGAAGGGTCACGGGAAGGGAAGATGGAGGTGGGGTCACGGGGCACAGCTGTGAGAGGTCAAACAAGCCACGTGGTCGTCTGGTCGGTCATGTCAAGTCTGGCGAGTCTTGTAGTATGTTTTGTGCTTTTGTTTTCTTGTCATGGTTTTTGTTAACCTCAATATATTCCATCTCTGCTATTAGGTTCTGGGTTAGAATATTATACTTTAGCTCACCTCTTACTGTTGTTATTTTTTTCACCTTGCCTCACCAACCGATCCACAAAAGCTGTTGATTTTGTAGATAAGGATTTTAAACCTAACCTAACCTAACCTATTAAAGATCACTTTGCCGTAGTGGTATTGCTATTGCTTTGTGAGAATGCTATTTACCATTATCAATACTATCATTATTATCATTATTATAATAACAATAGTGAGATGCGAGCTTGAATTTTCTTGCTAGACAGAAATATAGATACTGTTTTTCTTTTCTTCTTTCACACTGAAGCCTTGAATCACCTAGCACAGTGGTTCCCAACCTTTTTTGTCCCATTCCCCCTTTTCCAGTCACTTTTCCACCTGTGGACCCCTACAACGAAATAGGCTAAGCCAACAAAATTAATAGAAGATTTTTCTGCAAAAAATTGAAGTGCAAGGCATTCATGTAAAATGCCTTGCACTGTTATGCTGATTAAGCTGCAGTCCTATTTATATGAAAACAGAACACGTTCTGTTCAGCAGACTTTTTTTATTTAAGTAAAATACATAGGAAAAATGTCATGCTATTATTGTTATAGTTGTAGGTATTGTATGCAAAAGCTATCCTTATAATACTTGCCTTATTTTTGAGCTTGCAAGCACATGTATGAAAAAAAAAAAATCACATAACCAAACACATCAGTTTCACGTTTTAAAACCAGCAATCTTAGGTATAACAATTTCTAGTAACAGAATAGATTCCCAAGATTTAAAGACAAATAAAATAAATTATGAACAAAAATTTCCTTATTGATTTCAAGATATTTAAAGTATTCAAAATAATAGCAATATCGATACCATTGCTAAATAAATTTGCAGTACACCTACTTAATGAAACACTAATATATGAGGGATAATAATAATACATGAGGGATGAAAAGGAGTAGTTACAGTCCAATAAATCACAAAAAAAGCCTGCATTTATATATTTATTTTTTTATTAATAAAAGAAGAAAAACAGCAGTGAAGAAAAACTTTTCATTGGTTGCAAAATATTATGTCACTATTTCTCAATGGGACTTTTGTGGTTGTTTCTGAGCAACCAGCTCATGACTCCTTGGCTCAGTGGCGGCCAGTGCACAAGTCATCTTCCACAGACAGCTTGTTCCTTGATTTACTTTTTATTGTAAGTAATGCAGAAAACCCACTTTCGCACAGGTAGGTTGAAGCAAAAGGTAAAAAAACTCGAACTGCCAGATCACTTATTTTGGGATATGATTCCATCATTGAACACTAGAAGCTAGACAAGGAGTTTGACTGGAAAACATTCTTAGCTGTTGAATCGTGGATAAGCTCAATGAACTCTTCTTGTGCGTCTTCTGACACATCATCAACCTGACATAAGAACGGATTTTTTGCTACTCTTACCATGATAAAATAACGGTTATTAATTTTCTCTCTCTTATTATTATATTCCAGTAATTTAAATTTAAAAATAATTAGATTCTTAGAATATCTATGGACCCCTTGAAATTCTTTCATGGACCCCTTGGGGACCATGGACCCCTGGTTGGGAACCACTGACCTAGCAGATAGTAAGCAAGGATCTATCAGTCGGGGCTGTTGTCATCTTACTGACTGGCAGGATTGGGACTGATCGGTGGTAGTCCTCTCTTCAGTACCTATGTGTGTGTACCTATGGGTCTGTTACGGTCCGCGTGTGTGTAGATACATATACCATACACCAGCTTTGATCCATAACACGCTGCGGTAGTGGTGGTGGGATGGCGAGCAGTATAAAGGAAAAATATATATGTGCAATATGCGCCTCAATCAGTGGAGCCGTCAGCTTGTGGACAGGGGCGCTGCATAACACTAAAGTATGGGCGCCCCCGTCCTTGTTAGCCGCGGCGCCCTCACCTCGCCCTGTGCTGGTGATGGATAGTGATGGGCGTGATGGATGGTGCTGGGATGATGGGAGTGCTGCGTGCTGATGGGGAGTGATTGCACGTGACGGATGGTGGTCATGGAGGGTGATGGATTAATGTGGATGGTGATGGGGATGATGGATAAGGATGGGTGGTGATGGTGGTTATGGGTGGCTACACAAAATAAAAATTAAGGATAAACAAACATATTATAACGGTAAATATTATGTAATGAGAAGATTTATAATTATTCCTATTATCATCGTCATTATTTTCATCATTAATTACCGTTAGTTGCCGTCATCATGTTTTCACTGAGGTGATTTTCTACGATTGATAAAACACATTCCACTCGCCGACCTACATCAATGGAATCAACACTCGTTACACTCGTATAAATCCTCGTTACAAATCACACTCGTTACACTCGTATAAATCCTCGTTACAAATCACACTCGTTACACTCGTATAAATCCTCGTTACAAATCACACTCGTTACCTGCATTACACGGACGCGACGGAAATAATTTGCCAATAAGTCAGTCAGCCGGTAAATCAGTCATGTAATCAGTCAGCCAGGCAATAAGTGGATTGGCTAACAAGTTCCCGCGACGCTGCACCGCCAACAGCCAGCGAGGCGATCACGCTGTCAGGTCGGCGAGGCGCGGCCATCAAAGACACTATACCCCCCCGCCCGTGCCTCAAACCCTCGGCTCTCCAGCACCGGCAAGGGAGAGGAGGTCGCCCGGCTAATTAATCCTTTTTAGCTCCGATTGTGAGGCACTTTAGGGCCAGACACCCGAGGGAGAAGCAAGTTAGTCTCCGCTTGAAGACTTCCTGAGAACAAGGCCATACTGGAGAGAGAGAGAGAGAGAGAGAGAAGAGAGAGAGAGAGAGAGAGAGAGAGAGAGAGAGAGAGAGAGAGAGAGAGAGAGAGAGAGAGAGAGAGAGAGAGGAGAGAGAGAGAGAGGAGAGAGAGAGAAGAGAGAGAGAGAGAGAGAGAGAGAAGGCAGGGAGAAAGAGAGAGAGAAGGCAGGGAGAAAGAGGGGGAGAGAGAGAGAAAGAGAGAGAGAGAGAGAGGGAGAGGGAGAGGGAGAGGGAGAGGGAGAGGGAGAGGGAGAGGGAGAGAGAGAGAGAGAGCGTGCAGCAGTAGCAATAACAAACACAAAACACAGATATGTACATAGAAAAATAGAACAAAAATTAATGTCAACAAACCCAAATCCCGGTGCTCACGTCCTGGTTGCTCTTACTGACTCTTACTTGCTCTTACTCCTGCCGGTGTTGTTGCTCATCTTGGGGCGCTGGTCTAACCCTTCCCCCCATGACGTTCATAGCGCGGCTCACAGCGGGCACAATTACAGCAGCTCATCGTCACTGTGCTTTCCCATGCGCCTGAAATTTGCTAGGCCAGTAACTCAATGTCTGTAATTACTGCGAGTCAGAGGAGGGAAGTCACTGGGGCGGAATTATAATGAATATCGGATTGAATAGCCGGTTGGCTCTCGATCATTCGTGTGTTTGTGTCGGATATGTAATTTACGGTCTAATGAAGGCGTATACAGGTTTTTTTGAGGATTCATTTGATTACTGAAACAAAACCGTCGTGTTCATCATTACGACGTTGTGGAAGTCGGAGGAGAATGAGGAGGATGGAGGGAAAGGAAGAGAAGGAGGAATAAATGAGCAAGGGAAATGGAGAAGAGTAGACGATAGAGTAAAAAAAAGGGGGACGTGATAACTCATGGTACGTACCTTCGTTTTTTCAACATACACACACACACACACAAACACACCCACCCACCCACACACATTTCTGTTTTTTTGTTGTTATTTGTTTAGGAAATGCCTCAGAGCCATAGTGTTACACGTGCTGCTATTAGTGTTGGCGAAGCCACCACCGGGTGGGGGGGGGTTACAAACCCCCGGCTGGCACCGGACCCATCATGCTGGGTGGACAGGGCTAGGGATTTAATGAAGACCACCCATCTATCTTTCGCTCCGACGGGAATCGAAAACCTGGGGACTTCTCGGTTGATAAGCCAGGTCTAACCTACACTACAGAGTTCCCCCCAAGTTCCACACACACACACACACACACACACAAACACACACACCACCACACACACACACACACTCCGTCATCGCTGCTTGCACAAAGCACACACACCAAGACACACCACAGCCACACACACACAACCACACACCACACACACACAACACCACACACGGCACCACACCACACACACACCACAGCACACACAGCACACACACACACACATCACACACACACACACCACACACACACACACAACACACACACACACACACCACACCACACACACAACACCCACACACACACACACACACCACACACACACACACACACACACACACACACACACACACACACACAGCACCACACACACCCACACACACACACACACACACACACACACACACACCACACACACACACACCACACACACACACACACACACACACACACACACACACACACACACACACACACACACACACACACACACACACACACACACACACACACACACACACACCACACACACACACACAAACACACACACACACACACACACACACACACACACACACACACACACACACACACACACACACACAACACACACACACACACACCACACCCCCCCCTGTGGTTCCTGTGGTGAGTAGTTTCAGGCAACAGTTGGTGCCCGTGGCCACGCTGATGCGCCGCCACTAATATAACCCGTCTGCTCGTCTCTTCGCCATCTGGTCTATGATGCTGTTGCTGCAGCGCAGAGGTGGTAATGAGGCAGCTTGGGTTGATCGGGTATTGTCCGTAGGAACTTGTCTAGTGGTTCTTGAAACGTTCAAGGTTATGTTCCGTTGAGTCACGCAGGTGTCTGGGCAGTGCATTGAAGAGGTGTGGCCCTCTTATATCGAAAGCGTTTTCTTTGAGCGTCTGACTCTTGTACTTGCTCTGGGGTATATCCTTTCAATATGGCAGAGCAGACCCCGTCGTGGGTGGTTGCTGGACCGTACATTCAAGTTATTTACAGATTTTCCGGTCAATATTTTGTAGATGTATAATATAGCGTACCTTTCTCTACGCCTTTCTAGTGAGTAAGGTCGAGTTCACGTAACCTTTCCCAGTAGTCCAAATGTCGGACGTCAAATATTCTATCGGTGAAAGATCGTTGTACTGCTTCAAGTGACTGCTTCTCTCCTGCTCGCCATGGACTCCACAGCTGACAACAATACTCCAACAACGGTATCACGAGTGACTTGTATAATGTCAGCATAGGAAGCCTTTCACGTGTCCGGAAAGTGCGAAGGATCAGCCAGCCTGGCTTCGTGCCTTCTTTACCACATTTTGTATATGTTGGATAAAGTTTCCGTCACAGCTGAGGGTAATTCCTAGGTCTCTTATATGCTCCTTGGTGTCTATATGTGAACCGTCCGGTGCTGCAAACGTGTGTGCATTGTAGTTAATTCCCCCTGAACTGTAATGTATATGCTCAAATTTGTTGTCATTGAAGGACATGTTATTTTGCTCTGCCCACGAGTAAAGTGATGCCAGATCAGTTTGTACTTGTTCGGCATCAGATACTGAAGAAACTTCCTTCAGTACCCTGGTGTCATCAGCAAAAGAAGCTACAGACGAGTGTAAGACGTGTCTGTTTATGTCGGAGATGTGGATCAAAAATAGCAGAGGTCCAAGGACCGATCCCTGTGGCACTCCACTGTTGACCACTGACGACTGAGACACTGCACCGCCAGCCGCTACACACTGCTCCCTGTCAGTAAGGAACGAGTGCAGCCACATCCCGAGCTTTCCAGTAATGCCCATTTGTCGTATCTTGTGTAGTAAAATGCCGTGGTCTACCTTATCAAAGGCTTTCGCAAAATCAAGATAGACCACATCAACATTTTTGTTATATTCCAGCTTTTCTAAAATTGTTTCATAGTGGGCGAGCAGTTGGGAGAGGCATGAACGCCCAACGCGAAAACCATGTTGGTCTTGGTTCATTTTGTTATTTTGTTCGAGATATTGAGCCATGTTCTTAACCATTATTCTCTCCAAGACTTTAATAATGTAGGAGGTTAAGGCAACTGGTCGAAAAATTTTTGCTTCTGTCTTCGACCCTGCCTTGTGGATTGGTGTGATGTTGGCACTTTTTAATTGCTTTGGTATTATTCCGGATTCTAATGAAGTTCTATAAAGAGAGAGCAAAGGAACGCTCAGCTCTTTAGCACAACGTTTAAGGAGCACAGCAGGGAAGTGGTCGGGTCCAGCTGCCGAGTTAGTAGTCAACTCTTTAATTGCTCCTTCTATGATGTCTCTGCTTAAAGTTATGTCCGTCAGTTTTGATGTGCAGTCAGTACCTTGGCGAAAAAAGTCCATAGGTGAGTTGATTATTTTGTCTTTCACGGGGTTGCTGAAGACACTTTTGTACTGGAGCAGTAGTTCTTCAACAATCTCCTTGGGTTCATTTATGGTTCTGCCGTCTGAGTCAGTCAGTGGGCCAACACTCGCTCTCATTACTGACTTGTTTGCGGCATACTTGTAAAAGTATTTGGGATTGGTTTTAATACATGCCACAGCTTGTATTTCTTTCCGGTCATCTTCTAATTTAACTGATCTTTTAAGTTTTTCTTCTATAATGGTAATTTTGTTTTCAGTTTGTGTTAGTATTTCACTGTTGTTGGTGTTCTTGAGTTTTTTTCTTAGTTTTGTTCTCTTTCGCATCAGAACTTTTCGGTCCCTTGGTATGTTACCCTTATAAGGAGGGGTCTTATTAGACGATCTCCTCAACGGTACATATTTCTCTGATATTTCCAAGCATTTCGTCGTCAGTATGTCGTATTGGACCTCAGGGTCGCAGTCTTTCATGAGTGAGTCCCATTTTACTTCACCGAGGTCTCTCCTTAAACTTTCCCAGCAGACTGACTCGCTGTGAAAATTCATTCGGCTGAAATTTGGTGCTTGTTGTGCTGCACTGGGAATTCTAGGTTGCATATTTGTAGATACGCTGGTCGTCAGGGTTATGATGTTATGATCTGAGAGATTAGTTTTGTTTACAGTAATATTATGTAAGAGGTCATCATTGTTTGTCATCACAATGTCCAGTATGTTGTCACCTCTTGTGGGAGTGTTGATGACTTGTTGTAAACAGAAATCCTCCGCAAAGTTCAAGACAGCTTCTGCCTGAGTCCGCATGTCCCCTTCCCCTCCATATACACTCTCCAACTCCCAACTCTCCAACACACACACACACACACACAACACACACACACACACACACAACCACACCACACACACACACACACACCACACACACACCACACACACACACACACACACACACACACACACACACACACACACCACCCACACCCCCACCCCCACCCCCACCCACCCACCACCCACACCCCCCACCCACCCACCCACCCACCCACCCACCCACCCCCACCCACCCACCCCCACCCACCCACCCACCACCCACCCACCCACCCACCCCCACCCCCCACACACACACACACACAACACACACACACACACACACACACACACACACATATATATGGGCAGCAGTACATCATGCCGTATCTCCCTGTCCATCGGTGACCCACATCCATGCCCTCCAGGAGAAAAAAAATTACACGCCTCATCGGTTTGTTTACATTAACTCGCACGTTCTTCATTTGCATTAAAATTTGTTGTGTCTGCTGCTGCTGCTGCTACCATTTTTCCTCCTCCTTTTTCTTTCTTCTTCATCATCATCTTCTACTACTACTACTACTACTACTACTACTACTATACTACTACTACTACTACTATACTTCTAACATTGGTAATGAAAATATTGGTGCTAATAGTTTAAGTGATTTAGTATTTATACTACTACTACTACTACTACTACTACTACTACTACTACTACTTACTACTACTACTACTGCTGCTGCTGCTGCTGCTGCTGCTGCTGCTGCTGCTGCTGCTGCTGCTGCTGCTGCTACTACTACTACTACTACTACTACTACTACTACTACTACTACTACTACTACTACTACTACTTTTAGTAGTAGTAGGATAATTAGTAATGGTATTAATAGTAGGAAAATTATTAGTTGTAGTATTTATAGCACTACTACTGCTAGTGGTAGTAGTAGTATTAGGAGAAGTAGTTGTAATAGTAGAATTAATATCAGTAGTGGTAGCAGAGCAGCAGCAGCAGTATTTCAACACCAACCATGAGTAATACATGAGATACATGAGTAATTAATTTGATTAGAATACGTTAAATTCTCTCTATTTTTTTTTTCTCTCTCTCTCTCTCTCTCTCTCTCTCTCTCTCTCTCTCTCTCTCTCTCTCTCTCTCTCTCTCTCTCTCTCTCTCTCTCTCTCTCTCTCTCTCTCTCTCTCTCTCTCTCTCTCTCTCTCTCTCTCTCTCTTCATGCTCATCGTATTTCATATTCATATCTGTTAGCATTGTGTAGCTGTCCAACGCAAAATACATAACATAAATAAGTAAATATTTAAGCTATATTAATAAATGAACATAGTATAAATAAATAACACAAAATAAAGTAATAGTAGAGTATTCCTGTTTCATTTATTATATTTTATTTCTTTTCCCTATCCTCCACTTCATTGTTATTCGCCTTTTTTCTTTAATATTCATGTGTTTTCCCTTCCCCTCCCCTCTATCTTTTTTTCTCATTGGTATCTTTTTTACCATATTGTTCATTAACCCCTGTGTGTGTGTGTGTGTGTGTCTGTGTGTGTGTGTGTGTGTGTCTGTGTGTGTGTGTGTGTGTGTGTGTGTGTGTGTGTGTTAGTGTGTGTGTGTGTTTCTGCTGTTATTTTTTTCTCCTAGCTGTTTTATATTCAATTTCTTGTTATTACATTTCCTCTTTTGCCTTGAGTAAAATAATCTCTTCTTTTTTTCTTTTCCTTCTTTATCTTTTCACCGGGATTCTCCTATTGATTAAGTTTGTACATTTTTTAACTTCCTCCTCCTCCTCCTCGTCTCAAGGGAGGAGTAATTAGCAACTGTCTTAATCACCCTAATTACGTCTTCTTGTTAACTGCACCCTATTCGATAGCTCCCTCCATCTTTTTTTTCGTACCTCCTTCCCTTCTTCCTCCTGGCCCCCTCGTCTTCCTCTCTTCATTTTTTTCAATTCTACCTCTTATTACAGTTTTTTTTTGTATCTTGAAATTAATCTCTCTCTCTCTCTCTCTCCTCTCTCTCTCTCTCTCTCTCTCCTCTCTCTCTCTCCTCTCTCTCTCTCTCTCTCTCTCTCTCTCTCTCTCCTCTCTCTCTCTCTCTCTTCTCTCCTCTCATCTCTCTCTCTCTCTCTCTCTCTCTCTCTCTCTCTCTCTCTCTCGTTTTTTACCCTTCTTGTGTGTGTGTGTGTGTGTTTTATCTTCTTTCATCCGTAGTTTGTCTTCTTTATCCTTCATTTAACATATTCTCTTAAATCTTCTTTCATCTTTTCCTCCTTTCTTCGATAAAAGCAAAACATGTAAGTGTTGCTGCGTCTCTTACCCTCGTCGCTTATTTTTTATTTTTCCTTTTCTCTTTCATTTCTTTCTTCCCTCTCCTCTCTCCTCCTCCTCCTCCTCCTCCTCCTCCTCCTCCTCCTCCTCCTCCTCCTCCTCCTCCTCCTCCTCCTCCTCCTCCTCCTCCTCTTCCTCTCCTTTATCTTCTTCCTCCAGTTCGCCTTTGATGCTGCTACATTCTTATTCAGCTTTCTAGTTTTTATTCTCAGTGTTTCTTTTGGTTTCTAATTTGCTTCGTCGTGTTTCATAAATCTTCCAAGTTTCCTTCTTTTAGTCTCGTCAATACTTTTTTTTTCCTCATTTCATCAATTTTTGGACAGCGCTTGTTGTTCGTTCGTGATATTTTGCATCATTAATAATAATCTATCACTCCTATCACTTTTTTGTGGTTGTTAATTTGTTGAGACGTAATATATTTTTGACTTATTCTAGTTTTTAATTTATATTTTCATTAGCATATATATATAATCCTTGTTTATCCTTTATATTTGTTTCTTAATGCATTTGAGTATCCATTAATGTTTTTTTTTCTTTTTTTCTTCTCCTTTATACTTTGCTCATGTCTAACACACATTTTTCTTTCTATATTCAGTCATTCATTTGTGAGCTTCGTACTTTTCCTCTTCTTTTTATATTCCTTCCTTCCTTCTTTCATTTCGTTCCTGACCTGCCTCACTCCTCCCTTTCCGCATTTTTTCTTGTTCCCTCCTTCTCCCTCTTTCCCCTTCCTCCTTCTCTCTTCTCCCTCACTCCTTCCACTCCTCCCTTCCTTCCTCCCTCCATGACCTCGGCAAACGTAATATAATCCATGTTTATCCTTTGTATTTGTTTCTTAATGCATATTGAGTATCCATTGATGTTTTTTTGTTTATATTTCTTCCTTTATACTTTGTTCATGTCCAACGTACATTTTTCTTTCTATATTCAGACACTCATTACTTAGCTTCGTACTTTTCTTCTTCTTTTATTCCTTCCTTCCTTCTTTCTTTTCGTTCCTGACCTCTCCTACTCCTCCTTCTCTGCATTTTTTCTTGTTCCCCCCTTCTCCCTCTTTCCCCTTCCTCCTTCTCTCTTCTTCCTTCCTCCCTCCACCCCTCCCTTCCTCCCTCCTTCCCTCCCTTCCTCCATTCCTCCCTTCCTCCCTCCTTCCCTTCCTCCCTCCACTCCTCCCTTCCTCCCTCCACTCCCTCCCTCCTTCCCTCCCTTCCTCCCTTCCTCCCTTCCTCCCTCCTTCCCTTCCTCCCTCCACTCCTCCCTTCCTCCCTCCACTCCCTCCCTTCCTCCCTCCTTCCCTCCACTCCTTCCTTCCTCCCTCCCTCCTTCCCTCCTGCCTTCCACTCCCTCCCTCCCTCCATGTCTCTCGGCAAACGCGACCTCTTCACTCCACCTTCAAAGGGCCTGAGTTCTGAGAAAGGAACTGAGTGCCTTGTATTTTTCTCGAAGTTTATTTCTACCAAGGGAATTTTTCATTGTGATTTTTTTTTATTTCACTCAGCTCATTATAAGGTCGAGGGTTTATTTTTTATTCTTCTCTTCTCTTCCTGTTGGGTGGGTGTTTGATATTCTTGAGTGGCGAGGGAGAGAGGAGGAGGAGGAGAGAAGGGAGAAGAGAGGAGAGGAGAGGAGAGGAGAGGAGAGGAGAGGAGAGGAGAGGAGAGGAGAGGAGAGGAGAGGAGAGAAGAGAAGAGAAGAGAAGAGAAGAGAAGAGAAGAGAAGAGAAGAGAAGAGGAGAGGAGAGGAGAGGAGAGGAGAGAAGAGAAGAGAAGAGAAGAGAAGAGAAGAGAAGAGAAGAGAAGAGAAGAGAAGAGAAGAGAAGAGAAGAGAAGAGAAGAGAAGAGAAGAGGAGAGGAGAGGAGAGGACAGGACAGGACAGGACAGGACAGGACAGGACAGGACAGGACAGGACAGGACAGGACAGGACAGGACAGGAGAGGAGAGGAGAGGAGAGGAGAGAGAGACAAGTATATCAAGAATAGGCAAAGAAGGGAAGAGGAAAAACACCACAGGACATGATACGAGTAAAACACGAAGGAAGTGCAGTTAAAGAAGTAAAAAAGATGCAAGAAAATGAAGGAAAAAAGCAGGAATACAAACAACACAAAACATAGGAGCTGGTCACAAAAGTTTAGCAGCCGGGCATCAAGTGTTGTAAGTAGTAATGTACGGCAGCAGTATGACTTTCTACACACATGTACTGACCCTTAAAAAGAAAGATTGTAAGGGTAGCTGATGAGAGAGAGAGAGAGAGAGAGAGAGAGAGAGAGAGAGAGAGAGAGAGAGAGAGAGAGAGAGAGAGAGAGAGAGAGAGAGAGACTAGTAACTTACACTCGTTACCTCCGCCAACGAAGTTGGAGGGGTTATGTTTTCACCCCGATCTGTCTGTCTGTCTGCCTGTTTGTTTGTTTGTTTGTTTGTTTGTTAGTGTACAGGATTTCTCGAAAAGTTACCGATAGATTTGGACCAAACTTGGTATACCAAGTCTATTTGGTATAAGGAAGAACTGATTTAATTTTGGATGAAATCTATTGGCAACTGTTGCCATGGCAACCAATTGATGAAATATTCGGGCGCACGTATGCGCTCATACTGAGTGCATATGTATATATATATATACGTATATATATATATATATATTGTATATATATTTTACTTTTTTTTTTTTTTACTTTTTTTTTTTTTTTTTTTTTAAACTTTTTTTTTATTTTTTTTTTTTTTATAATCGAATCACAATTGCTGCCATGGCAACCAATTGATGAAATATTCGGGCGGAGGTATGCGCTCATACTGAGTGCATATATATATATATATACGTATATATATATATATGTATATATATTTTACTTTTTTTTTTTTTACTTTTTTTTTTTTTTTTTAAACTTTTTTTTTACTTTTTTTATTTTTTATAATCGAATCACAATTGCTGCCATGGCAACCAATTGATGAAATATTCGGGCGGAGGTATGCGCTCTACTGAGCCCCCCCCCCCTCCCAGTTTATGCTGTATCCATCCTTATACTCATTAACGACAAAATTCAGTTATCCTTTTTCAACAGCGCGAGTTTCTAAGAATGAGAAACATGTAAAAGCCTCCTCGCCGCATCCTTGCCATTTATAGCTATACTCGATACTTAACCCCTTGAGACCCAAAACGTAATTTCCATTGAATTTAAACTACCATTGACGATTTTTAATGATGTAATCAATATTTTATAGATATGACCTGTTTTAGTATCTTGTCGACTACTATTTGGTATATTAGTTACTTTTCGTAATTGTATGGCAAACACAGACATTTTTTAGATAGTAAGGAAATCTGGTGTGAAGGGTTTTTAAAAGTTAGATACATCCTCCTTCCTTTACATGGATTCTTGTAGACGGCGCAAAGATGATAAAAGGAAAGTTAAGTTAGAGAAAATATGAAGGAAGCTGAGTGTGAAAGGAACAAGGGGGATGAACACATATTGAAAAGAAAGGGGAGAAAGGGGGAAAGGGGAGCAAAGTTTCGAAAAACCGGGTCAAGTATTTAGAAGAGAGAGAGAGAGAGAGGAAGAAAAGAGAGAAGAGGAGAGAGAAAAGAGAGAGAGAAGAGAGGAGAGAGTAGTTGTAGGTGCGATTGGTTGGGGCTTGATATATCATCAGTGTGTGAAGGATTGAGTTTTGTTCATCTGAAGTTTAATTTGGGGATCGAATCACACCGCTTACTCGTATATCTCCATCGCTATGCCCGTCTATCCCTATATATGGCCTTTTGCTATACATAACGCTTTCCATTCCCCCGTTTTTTTTTTTTTTAATTTACGAGTTACACGCGCGCGCGCGCGCACACACACACACACACCACCACACCACCACACCCCACAACCCCACACAACACACCACACCCACACCCACACCAACACAACACAACACACACACCAACACACACCACACACACACCACTTTCCCCTCGGCGCCTCCTCTCATTTATATATGCGGATGCACCTCTTCATCCTCTTCAGTGTTACCCCTTCACGTGATTTTTTCCCTAAAATGGAAAAAAGACTGAAGAA
Source organism: Chionoecetes opilio (assembly GCA_016584305.1). Taxonomy (NCBI): domain Eukaryota; kingdom Metazoa; phylum Arthropoda; class Malacostraca; order Decapoda; family Majidae; genus Chionoecetes; species Chionoecetes opilio. The sequence continues at coordinate 176,020 of JACEEZ010020498.1, read as the reverse complement.
AAGGAGAGGAGTGAATTGAATTTGAGAGGAACAAGTCACTTCAGTAATGCTAAAGTGTGAACTTTTACCAATTCAGAAAAAAACACATCCTTTCTCTCGTCTCTCCTCTCTCCCCCCTTTCTCTCTCTCCTCCCTCTCTCCTCTCTCCCCTCCCTCTCTTTTTCCCTCTGCCCCCTTTTTCTCCTCTCCCCCTTTTTTTTTTTCCTCCCCTCCTCTCTCCTCCTCCCCCTCTCTCTCCCCTTTCTTCTCTCTCCTCCATCCCCCTCTCTTCCCTCTCATCCCTCTCTCCTCCTCTTCTCTCTTCTCTCTCTCTCTCTCCCCTCTTTCTCCTCTCCCCTCTCTCTCTCTCTCTCTCTCTCTCTCTGCCCCTTTTTTCTCTCTACCCCCTTTTTTTTTTTTTCCTCTCTCTCTCTCTCCTCTCTCTCTCTCTCTCTTCCTCTCCCCTTCTCTTCTCTCTCTCTCCTCTCTCTTCCCCTCGTCCTCTCTCCTCTCCTCTCTCTCTCCCTCTCTCTTTTCCCTCTCTCTTCTCTCCCTTCCTCGCCTTCCTCCCTTGGGGTGTGGAGGGGTGTGGGGGGAGGGTAAAGGGAGGGAGGGAGGCGTGGAGAAAGGAGGCTTAGGGTGGTTAATAAAAAAAAAAGCTGTTTGACGTGTGTTGTGTGGGGTTGAGTAGTGGGGGGAGGGGAGGGAAGGGCGGTCGCTACGGCGTGCTTGGAATACTGTATATGTTTGGGGCCTTCCTCTTTTTTTTTTGTCCTGTTTGTTTGTTAATGGTGGTTTTTAAATGTTGTACTAGCCGCAAAGCCGCCCTCCGGGCGGCCTTTTTTTGGCTAGCTCCTGCGGAGGGGTATTTGGGGGGCTTTCTGGCCCACCACCTGTGTTTTGGTGGGCCGAAGGCCCACCAAACACAGACTCCAGATAGCCCCTTCTAGCTTTCCTGAAATCATGGATGTAGAAATGTATGTATTAACGCCAACCCATTCACATCACACCCCAACCCATTCACCACCCATTACCCATCACCCCCCACCCATTCATCACCCATTAGGGCTATTTTGGGGGGCCCCTTTGGCCACCACCTGTGTTTGGTGGGCCTTCTCCCACCAAACAGACTCTCCAGATAGCCCCTTCTAACTTTCCTGAAATCATGGATGTAGAAATGTATGTATTCCCCCCACCCATTCACTCACCCATCACCCCCACCCATTCACTCACCCCATTACCCATCACCACACACCCATTCACTCACCCATTACCCATCACCACACACCTATTCCATCACCCATCACCCCCAACCCATCCCCCCCACCCTTCCCACCCCACACCCCACACCCTTACCCATCACCCCACCCATTCACTCACCCATTACCCATCACCCCCAATCAGTTTCCTCATTCTCGCACCCACATTTTTTTTCACATTTCGCTAATAGGCTGCTAAAAAAAAAAAAAAAAAAAAAATTGATCAGATCATCTCATACGTGGGCTTAAAACCTTCCCCTGTTTGAGCCGTTCCAAAACTGTGACATTGATGGATTCCGCCACGGGGGCGGCACCTATCGCGGACAACAGACAGACACACCCCACTTTCGCTTATATATTATAGTGGTTATTGTGCAAACGTGTATATATGGTTTGCTTTATGACTCACTCTCTCTCTCTCTCTCTCTTCTCTCTCCTCTCTCCTCTCTCTCTCTCCCCCTCTCCTCTCTCTCTCTCTCTGCTCTTCTCTCTCTCCTCTTAAACACATACACACACTTCAGTATCCAGACTGCAGAAATTTGGATTGGTGAGAGAGTGTCTGTGTTTGTGTTGTGTGTGGAGAGAGAAGAGAGAGAGAGAGAGAGAGAAGAGAGAGAGAGAAGAGAGAGAGAGAGAAGAGATTAAAAAAAATGTGTAACACTGTACATGTGTATATATTGTAAAATTTCCATAAAAAGGGCTAAGCTTTATAATTGATGTTCTCTGGATAGAGGCCATTTTTAGCTTTTAAGATAATTTCTCATGCCCCAATGTAAATGGTAAATGTCTCCATCTATGTTTGTCACTTGAAATAAAAGAGAGTATAAGAGAGGGGTGTGTTGAGTGTATTATCAAGTGTAATACTAGCGTGCATGTATGTGAAATGTATGTGTGTGTAAAATGGCAGGCAATAGATTTAATGACCCATTGGATTTTCACGTAATCCCATGGGTCCTCCTCTTTACTTCCTTGTTTGTGTTGCCTGGGATGGGTCACTCACCTACTCTGGTAACAACACAGGGTCACTGTATAACGCTATGGCTATTACTTTCAAAACACCCTAAATTCTACACTATAGCACAATGGCTACTTATTTACCAACCATTCCCGTAAAAGTTTTGTCGGATATAAGCTGTTCACGTTGAAACTTTGGGCGGGTCGCATATCCGTTCTCTGGAATAGTATGTGGGGTGGGAAAGTCGAGCCAATCACCGATGTCCAAGCTCGTGACGTCACATTGGGGGATGGAGCTTAAGTGATCACTGGGCTATAATCTGAATGTTTTATTTAAGTTAAACCTATTAAATTGTTAAAATTATGTAACCCTAACTTAACCTAACCTAATCTAACCTAGACTAGATGCTATAAATGATGTTAAATAAAACACAGGTGTAACTCAGCGATCACTTAAGCTCTACCCCTATGTGACGTTCACGAGCTTGGACAACGGTGATTGGCTAGAGACATCCCCCATACCACATCTATTCCAGAATCGGCAATATGCGGGGGGGTTGTCGGCTAGGGATGTAGGCATAACCACCTCACCTCAGTACCAGATGGACGAGGGATACACAGATGGTGCGTTGGTGTTGACATATGGAGCGAGGAGGCTGTCCTTGTTTACTAATACGAGATCAGGTCGATTTTGAAAGAAGCCCAAATTTCTGGCCCGAAAAGCTGCGTGGTGGTGGTGGGTCTGGGTGAAGGGTCGGAAAGGTTAAAGTAAGACATTCTAATTATCTTAAGAGTGTGTAGACATACTGACAAGTGTAAATGAAGGTGGAATGAAGAAGCCCAGTAAAGGCAAAACTATAAGGAATAAAGTTTCTCGCTCCTCATCCCGTTGTCTCTTTCATCACCTTTTTTTACTTCTTTAAAGTGTTGTCTAAACCCAATGCCGAACTTTATATGGTTAAGATAAATTTTACATGATCTCTCTTCTTTCATTTCGTTGCACCGCGTATACGTCGATCAAGGTTCAAGTGAAGGTACTAAGGCATCAAAGTTTGGATACATAATAATCTGTGAATACAATACTTATCATGTGAATACTATAATTAAGATACATTATCTCGGCTATAATCATCCATTAACTCGAATATCTAAACTTCTAAAGAGAAGACAACGAGTTTTTTTTCATGCTCTTTCACTCCTCCCACCCATCATTTGTGTCCACTAAACCACTCTATTATCCCTCCAGTCCTCCCTCCCTTCCTACCTCCCTCTCTCCCTCCCTCTCTCCCTCCCTCTCTCCCTTCCTCCCTCTCTCCCTTCATCCCTCTCTCCCTTCCTCCCTCTCTCCCTTCCTCCCCCTCCCTTCCTCCCTTCCTCCCTCTCTCTCCCTCCCTTCCTCCTTCCCTCTCTCTCTCTCTCTTCCTTCCTCCCTCTCTCTCCCTCCCTCCCTTTCTCTCTCCCTCTCCCGGTCCACCTGCCGACAGCTGATGTGATGCCTCCTGACGTATCTGATAAAATCGGCCGCCAATTAATATTTAAGATAACGATAGATCGATACATTGAGATAAGACGACTCACTCTGACGTGAAGGACGATACACGAGAATGAGGACGAGGACGAGGACGAGGTGGTAGGTGGGGAAGAGGGTTTAGTGGGATTATAATGACCACGCTATTTTATCTTAGAGATCTTTGATGTAGATTAAAAAATATTCAGACAGAACTTGTAGCGGTAATCCTTTGTTTCTTTCCTTTAACTCCTTCACGTCGAGATCTTTCCCTTTGCTATATAAAACCGTCTGTTGTTAGCCATAAATTACGAAAATAACTTAATATACCAAATTAACTAGTGGAGAAGATACTAAACAGGTCATATCTATAAAATATTGCTTATTTTAACAAAACATCGTCAAATTACAATGGAAATTACGTTCTGGGCCTCAAGGGTCACGTATTATATAAGTATTTTTATTTTATGTATGATTTGTATTATATTAATCAAGAAACTCTCATGCTGGTAACAGACTAAAGTATAAAGTAAGATGGAATTCTATGCTGCTCAAAATATGTGGCAGAAGTAGTTTTGGACATAATGAAGTAAGGCGCCTGGCCATGGTGCTCATCTCCGATTCATTGGCCTATACACTATTTAGGTCATTGATCTATTGTAGAAGAATTTAAAAGTCTGTGTGTTTGGGAGTTACCAGTTTCTTGTGTCTATTTTTACGGTCTTGTTGTTTTTAGGCATTCCAATTATTCATCCCCTCTGCCCTTTATGACGCTGACCTTCCTTTCTAAGCCTCAATTCCACGTTGATATTTTGGCCCCTGTTCTATCTCGACGGTGTAGAGAAACAAATCTTGGAGGGTGGTGTTTACTGGGGAGGTCTGTACAGCGGTGCGGCAGGATACAATCTAAAGCTACGTGATATGAGCACTCGGGAACTCACGTGCTATGAAACATAATCATTCACATTCGAACCACACAAGATATAATTAAGACTCTTTCACTCGTAAACATTCACCTCATTCACCTCATACAACTATCGTACAGCCTCTTCTCTTCCTTCTTTTTGAGGAATGTGAGACATTGTCTGGCCTCTTATGCTGCGGCGCCGTGTCTGCTTTACTCAATAAAACAATAATCAATCGTTATCCGGCAGAGAGTCATTGCATTGTTAAGCCCTCACAGATACCTCCTGCCACTCACCACAAATGCAACACATTAATCGGGATTTGACTGAAGACTGGACCAATAGAACAACAACAGGCATCGTTAATTACATCATAAACACGACAAAAAATCACAACTCAAACATGGAAATAGATAGAAAAATACTTGCTTCTTAAGGAAAACAATATTATGTAATATAAACAAAGTCTGGAGGAGGCGAACAACAACAGTCATCGTTAATTACTTCACAAACACGACAAAAAAATATACCTCAAACATGAAAAAACAAAAAATACTCGCTTCTTAGGGAAAACAATATAAGTACTGTAAACAAAGTCTGAAGGAGGCGCAGAAGGCAGAGGGGCAAGGTAGCGCCTCGTCCACCTGGCGCGTCTCATTTTGGCAGCTCATCCCCGGCGACGGTCATCTTAATCCACGCTAATTCGCCACTAAACTCGCGCTGAATCCCTCACTTCGCGCTAAATCCGGTCTGAGTCACGTTTTAATCCCGTCTTTAGCCAGATTACGACGCCAGTGTAAGGGCTCGCCAGATGGGACCCTGCTTGTGTGTGTGTGTGTGTGTGTGTGTGTGTGTGTGTGTGTGTGTGTGTGTGTGTGTGTGTGTGTGTGTGTGTGTGTGTGTGTGTGTGTGTGTGTAATCAGAAAATTGAATCATTCCAACACCTACATCATAAAGTTGAACAATCACAATCGCATCAACATTATCACAAACGCATTATCGACATAATTAGCATTACACCCTCAGTAACAGGAGTAGCAACAGCAGTAATACCTGTCACTGCCGGGAGACACGACCTCACCTGTGCACTCCCCACCCACATTACCTGCGACACACCCCACACGCCACCCTTCATTACTATTCATACATGCTAATGAGCACCACCACGCACATACGCCAGGCCTGTTTCCCCTTCCCTCTTGCTGCCTCCACACACACACACACACACCCACACACACACCCACACACACACACACACACACCACACACACACAAACACACACACACACACACACACACACCACCCACCCACCCACCCACCCACCCACCCACCCCCCCACCCACCCACCCACCCACCCACCCACCCACCCACCCACCCACCCACCCACCCACCCACCCACCCACCCACCCACCACACCACACACACACACCACACACACACACACACACACACACACACACACACACACACAGGTATGTTCGGCCATTTTCTCTCCTAATTACCTGAGTTACCCCTACTGATGGGTGCTGTATATAGGCGTGACTCCTGCTTGGGGATTGTATGTAAGTTGGCTTGTTGTTGTTGCTGGTTCTGTTGTTATTGTCAGGGGAGATCTCGCTGAATTTCTGTAACTATCAAGATATAACAGAACACACTTTCAGTAAAGATGAATATAGTCCTTTGCTTTTGTTCAACACCCACAGGAATGTAAAGAAGTATCTCGGCACTGCTATTAATGCCATTACGAATTTTATCACAGAATACTAATGATGATGATGCAGGTGATAACAGTAATAAGTTATGATAGTAATAATGATAATGATGTAAAATAATTATCGTGACATTTTTATGATTATTATTGATATAGCAGTAATAAGAGTTAATAAGACACAACAACACTACCTCATTAGGAGTAACACCTGCGCCCAACATACTGGGACAATGAAGGCAACTCAAGGGATCAATAAAGATGTCGAACATTATTTTAAGAGGGGGGAAACCCATGAAAGTATATAGAGGAAAGGAATGCTGTTATTTTGATGTCGTTTTCGTCATCATCTTCATGTCTCAATGTCCTAACTTTTTCGTCACACCACCCACATGTTACACAAGTACACGTGCAAGCAGCTCCGTGCACTCTTCTCATACCCACTACCACGCCCACACTATAACCTACCCGCCAATCTGAGGAACTACCACACTTATTTTAATACAACCACAAACTCTAGCGCCTCCGTGGTATAGTGGCTCTCGCGCCTAGCTACGAATCCGCGAGCCTGGGTTCGAATCCTGTTCCGGGCAGTCGGCGTGCAGCCCATATAGCTGTTCATCCTTCCTTTCGGAGTTGATCGATAAATGGGTACCTGGGTAAACCTGGGAAAGGTTACTGTGGTAGGCTGGATGTCACACTAGTCCTATGTCCTGTGGTAGCGGGCTGTTACCTTAAGGGGCGGTCACACTAGCCATTTTTACCCGTGGACTGGGCGGTTTAGCGTGGGCTGGGCGTCCAATGGCCGTCCAGTGGCTGAAAAACTGCCCAGCATCGACGCCCAGCGGTGGACGGAGCGAATCGTTTATCCGTGGGGGACCCAGCCTCACTATGTCTGGGCAGCAGAGAGGATTGAGGGTCTATAGTATTGACAGCAAGCTAATTTAAGAAAATTATGTATCTTTATTCAAGAATAAGGATAATACTCGTAGTAATCCTAGATATCATTTCTGAGATGACAACGATGAGGACTATACANGCGCTCTATGAGGCCCCCCCCCCCCCCCAGTTTATGCGATCCATCCCTTTTACTCATTAACGACAAAATTCAGTTATCCTTTTTCAACAGCGCGAGTTTCTAAGAATGAGAAACATGTAAAAGCCTCCTCGCCGCATCCTTGCCATTTATAGCTATACTCGATACTTAACCCCTTGAGACCCAAAACGTAATTTCCATTGTAATTTGACTACCATTAGACGATTTTTAATGAATGTAATCAATATTTTATAGATATGACCTGTTTAGTATACTTGTCGACTAGCTAATTTGGTATATTTAGTTACTTTTCGTAATTGTATGGCTAACAACAGACGATTTTTAGATAGTAAAGGAAAGATCTGGGTGTGAAGGGGTTAAGTATAGATGACATCCTCCTTCCTTTACATGGATTACTTGTAGGACGCGCGAAGATGATTGAAAAGGAGAAGTTAGTTAGAGGAAAATATGAAGGAAGCTGAGTGTGTAGGAACAAGGCGATGACACATGATTGAAAAGAAAGAGGAGGAAAAGGGGAAAGGGGAGCAAAGTTTCGAACACCGTCAAGTATTTAGAGAGAGAGAGAGAGAGAGAGAGAAGAGAGAGAGAGAGAGAGAGGAGAGAGAGGAGAGGAAGAGAGAGAGAGAGAGAGAGGAGAGTAGTTGTAGGTGGCGATTGGTTGTGGCTTGATATATCATGCAGTGTGGTGAATGGAGTTGAGTTTTGGTTCATCTGAAGTTTAACTGTGGGATCGAATCACACCGCTTACTCGTATATTCATCGCCTATGCCACAGTCTATGCTATATATGGCCTATGCTATACATAACGCTTCCAAATTCCGTTTTTTTTTAATTTACGAGGTACACGCGCGCGCGCGCGCAAAACAACAAAACACACACACACACACCCCACACACACCACACACACACACACACCACACACCCCACACACACACACACACACACACACACCACACACACACACACACACACACACACACACACTTTCCCCTCGGCGCCTCCTCTCATTTATATATAGCGGATGCACCTCTTCATCCTCTTCAGTGTTACTCTTCACGATGACTTTCCTAAAATGGAAAAAAAGGACTGAAAGAAAAGGAGAGGGAAGTGAATTGAAATGAAGAGGAACAAGTCACTTCAGTAATGCTAGAAGTGTGAACTTTTTTACCAAAATTTAGAAAAAAAAAACAAATCCTTATGCTCTCTCTCTCTCTCTCTCTTCATCTCTCTCTCTCTCTCTCTCCCCCTCTCTCTCCTCTCTCTCTCTCTCTCTGCCCCCCTTTTTCTCTTCTACCCCCCTTTTTTCCTCTCTCTCTCTCCTCTTTTCTCTCTCTCTCTCTCTTTTCCCCTCTCTCTCTCTCTCTCTCTCCCCTCTTCTCTCCTCTCTCTCTCTCTCTCTCTCTCTCTTCCTCTCTCCTCTTCTCTCTCCTCTCTCTTTTCTCTCTGCCCCCTTTTTTCTCTCTAACCCCTTTTTTTCCTCTCTCTCTCTCTCTCTCCTCCTCTCTCCTCTCTCTCTCTCTCTCTTTTCTCTCTCTCTCTCTCTCTTTTCTCCTCTCTCTTCTCCTCTCTCTCTCTCTCTCCTCCCCCTCCTCTCTCTCTCTCTCGCTTCCTGCCTTGATGAGGTGTGGAGGGGTGTGGGGGGAGGGATAAAGGGAGGGAGGGAGGCGTGGAGAAAGGAGGCTTAGGGTGGTTAATAAAAAAGAAAGCTGTTGACGTGTGTTGTGTGGGTTGAGTAGTGGGGGGAGGGGAGGGAAGGGCGGTCGCTACGGCGTGCTGGAATACTGTATATGCTGTGCCTCTCTCTTGTTTTTTTGTCTGTTTGTTTGTTAATGTGGTTTTATGTTGTACTAGCCGCAAAGCCGCCCTCCGGGCGGCCTTTTTGGCTAGCTCCTGCGGAGGGCTATTGGTGGGCTTTCGGCCCACCACCTGTGTTTGGTGGGCCGAAGGCCCACCAAACACAGACTCCAGATAGCCCCTTCTAGCTTTCCTGAAATCATGGATGTAGAAATGTATGTATTAACGCCAACCCATTCACATCACCCCCAACCCATTCACTCACCCATTACCCATCACCCCCCACCCATTCACTCACACATTAGGGCTATTGGTGGGCCTTCGACCCACCACCTGTGTTTGGTGGGCCTTCGGCCCACCAAACAGACTCTCCAGATAGCCCCTTCTAACTTTCCTGAAATCATGGATGTAGAAATGTATGTATTCCCCCCACCCATTCACTCACCCATCACCCCCCACCCATTCACTCACCCATTACCCATCACCACACACCCATTCACTCACCCATTACCCATCACCCCCACACCTATTCCATCACCCATCACCCCCAACCCATCACCCCCCCACCCATTCACTCACCCATCACCCCACACCCATTACCCATCACCCACCCATTCACTCACCCATTACCCATCACCCTACATCAGGTTTCCTCAATTCTCGCAACCCACATTTTTTTTTCACAATTCTCGCTAATAGGCTGCTAAAAAAAAAAAAAAAAAAAAGTGATCAGATCATCTCATACGTGGGCTTAAAACCTTCCCCTGGTCGAGCCGGTTCCAAAACTGTGACATATGATGGGATTCCGCCACGGGGGGCGGCACCTATCGCGGACAGACAGACAGACACACACACACTTTCGCTTATATTATTATAGATGGTTATTGTGCAAACGTGTATATAATTGGTTTGCTTGTATGACTCACTCTCTCTCTCTCTCTCTCTCTCTCTCTCTCTCTCTCTCTCTCTCTCTCTCTCCTCTCTCTCTCTCTCTCTCTCTCTCTCTCTCTTAAACACATACACACACTTCAGTATCCAGACTGCAGAATTAGTGAATTGGTGAGAGAGTGTCTGTGTTTGTGTGTGTGAGAGAGAGAGAGAGAGAGAGTTAAAAAAAATTGTGTACACCTGTACATGTGTATATACTTTGTAAATGTTCCAATAAAGGGGCTAAGCTTTATAATTGATGTTCTCTGGATAGAGGCCATTTTTAGCTTTTAAGATAATTTCCTCATGCCCCAATGTAAATGGTAAATGTCTCCATCTATGTTTGTCACTTGAAATAAAAGAGAGTATAGAGAGGGGTGTGAGAGTGTATTATCAAGTGTATACTAGCGTGCATGTATGTGAGTGTATGTGTGTGTAGATGGCAGGCAATAGATTTAATGACCCATTGGGATTTGTCACGTAATCCCATGGTCCTCCTCTTTACTTCCTTGTTTGTGTGCCTGGGATGGGTCACTCACCTACTCTGGTAACACACAGGGTCACTGTATAACGCTATGGCTATTACTTTCAACACACCTAAATTCTACACTATAGCACAATGGCTACTTATTTACCAACCATTCCCGTAAAAGTTAGTCGGATATAAGCTGTTCACGTTGAAACTTTGGGCGGGTCGCATATTACCGTTCTCTGGAATAGTATGTGGTGTGGGAATGTCGAGCCAATCACCGATGTCCAAGCTCGTGACGTCACATTGGGGGATGGAGCTTAAGTGATCACTGGGCTATAATCTGAATGTTTTATTTAAGATTAAACCTATTAAATTGTTAAAATTAATGTAACCTAACTTAACCTAACCTAATCTAACCTAGACTAGATGCTATAAATGATGTTAAATAAAACACAGGTGATAACTCAGCGATCACTTAAGCTCTACCCCTATGTGACGTCACGAGCTTGGACAACGGTGATTGGCTAGAGACATCCCCCATACCACATCTATTCCAGAGATCGGCAATATGCGGGCGGGTTGTCGGCTAGGCATAGTAGGCATAACCACCTCACCTCAGTACCAGATGGACGAGGGGATACACAGATGGTGCGTTGGTGTTGACATATGGAGACGAGGAGGCTGTCCTTGTCACTAATACGAGATCAGGTCGAGTTTGAAAGAAAGCAATTACTGGTCTGAAATGCTGCGTGGTGGTGGTGGGTCTGGGTGAAGGGTCAGGAAAGGTTAAAGTAAGACATTCTAATTATCTTAAGAGTGTGTAGACATACTGACAAGTGTAAATGAAGGTGGAATGAAGAAGCCCAGTAAAGGCAAAACTAGTAAGGAATAAAGTACTCGCTCCTCATCCCGTGTCTCTTTCATCACCTTTTTTTACTTCTTTAAAGTGTTGTCTAAGCCCAATGCCGAACTTTATATGGTTAAGATAAATTTTACATGATCTCTCTTCTTTCATTTCGTTGCACCGCGTATACGTCGATCAAGGTTCAAGTGAAGGTACTAAGGCATCAAAGTTTGGATACATAATAATCTGTGAATACAATACTTATCATGTGAATACTATAATTAAGATACATTATCTCGGCTATAATCATCCATTAACTCGAATATCTAAACTTCTAAAGAGAAGACAACGAGTTTTTTTCATGCTCTTTCACTCCTCCCACCCATCATTTGTGTCCACTAAACCACTCTATTATCCCTCCAGTCCTCCCTCCCTTCCTACCTCCCTCTCTCCCTCCCTCTCTCCCTCCCTCTCTCCCTTCCTCCCTCTCTCCCTTCATCCCTCTCTCCCTTCCTCCCTCTCTCCCTTCCTCCCCCTCCCTTCCTCCCTTCCTCCTCTCTTCTCCCTCCCTTCCTCCTTCCCTCTCTCTCTCTCTTCCTTCCTCCCTCTCTCTCCCTCCCTCCCTTTATCTCTCCCTCTCCCGGTCCACCTGCCGACAGCTGATGTGATGCCTCCTGACGTATCTGATAAAATCGGCCGCCAATTAATATTTAAGATAACGATAGATCGATACATTGAGATAAGACGACTCACTGTGACGTGAAGGACGATACACGAGAATGAGGACGAGGACGAGGACGAGGTGTAGGTGGGGAAGAGGGTTTAGTGGGATTATAATGACCACGCTATTTTATCTTAGAGATCTTTGATGTAGATTAAGAAATATTCAGACAGAACTTGTAGCGGTAATCCTTTGTTTCTTTCCTTTAACTCCTTCACGTCGAGATCTTTCCTTTGCTATATAAAACCGTCTGTTGTTAGCCATAAAATTACGAAAAATAACTTAATATACCAAATTAACTAGTGGACGAAGATACTAAACAGGTCATATCTATAAAATATTGCTTATTTTAACAAAACATCGTCAAATTACAATGGAAATTACGTTCTGGGCCTCAAGGGTCACGTATTATATAAGTATTTTTATTTTATGTATGATTTGTATTATATTAATCAAGAAACTCTCATGCTGGTAACAGACTAAAGTATAAAGTAAGATGGAATTCTATGCTGCTCAAAATATGTGGCAGAAGTAGTTTGGACATAATGAAGTAAGGCGCCTGGCCATGGTGCTCATCTCCGATTCATTGGCCTATACACTATTTAGGTCATTGATCTATTGTAGAAGAATTTAAAAGTCTGTGTGTTTGGGAGTTACCAGTTTCTTGTGTCTATTTTTACGGTCTTGTTGTTTTTAGGCATTCCAATTATTCATCCCCTCTGCCCTTTATGACGCTGACCTTCCTTTCTAAGCCTCAATTCCACGTTGATATTTTGGCCCCTGTTCTATCTCGACGGTGTAGAGAAACAAATCTTGGAGGGTGGTGTTTACTGGGGAGGTCTGTACAGCGGTGCGGCAGGATACAATCTAAAGCTACTTGATATGAGCACTCGGGAACTCACGTGCTATGAAACATAATCATTCACATTCGAACCACACAAGATATAATTAAGACTCTTTCAATCGTAAACATTCACCTCATTCACCTCATACAACTATCGTACAGCCCCTTCTCTTCCTTCTTTTTGAGGAATGTGAGACATTGTCTGGCCTCTTATGCTGCGGCGCCGTGTCTGCTTCACTCAATAAAACAATAATCAATCGTTATCCGGCAGAGAGTCATTGCATTGTTAAGCCCTCACAGATACCTCCTGCCACTCACCACAAATGCAACACATTAATCGGGATTTGACTGAAGACTGGACCAATAGAACAACAACAGGCATCGTTAATTACATCATAAACACGACAAAAAATCACAACTCAAACATGGAAATAGATAGAAAAATACTTGCTTCTTAAGGAAAACAATATTATGTAATATAAACAAAGTCTGGAGGAGGCGAACAACAACAGTCATCGTTAATTACTTCACAAACACGACAAAAAAATATACCTCAAACATGAAAAAACAAAAAATACTCGCTTCTTAGGGAAAACAATATAAGTACTGTAAACAAAGTCTGAAGGAGGCGCAGAAGGCAGAGGGGCAAGGTAGCGCCTCGTCCACCTGGCGCGTCTCATTTTGGCAGCTCATCCCCGGCGACGGTCATCTTAATCCACGCTAATTCGCCACTAAACTCGCGCTGAATCCCTCACTTCGCGCTAAATCCGGTCTGAGTCACGTTTTAATCCCGTCTTTAGCCAGATTACGACGCCAGTGTAAGGGCTCGCCAGATGGGACCCTGCTTGTGTGGTGGTGGTGTGTCGTGTGGGTGTGTGGTGTGTGTGTGTGTGTGTGTGTGTGTGTGTGTGTTGTGTGGTGTGTGTGTGTAATCAGAAAATTGAATCATTCCAACACCTACATCATAAAGTTGAAACAATCACAATCGCATCAACATTATCACAAACGCATTATCGACATAATTAGCATTACACCCTCAGTAACAGGAGTAGCAACAGCAGTAATACCTGTCACTGCCGGGAGACACGACCTCACCTGTGCACTCCCCACCCACATTACCTGCGACACACCCCACACGCCACCCTTCATTACTATTCATACATGCTAATGAGCACCACCACGCACATACGCCAGGCCTGTTCCCCTTCCCTCTTGCTGCCTCCACACACACACACACACCACACACACACACACACACACACACACCACACACACACACAAACACACACCACCACACACACACCCACCCACCCACCCCACCCACCCACCCACCCACCCACCCCACCCACCCACCCACCCCACCCACCCACCCCCCCCACCCACCCACCCACCACCCACCCACACACACCACACACACACACCACACACACACACACACACACACACACACACACACACACACAGGTATGTTCGGCATTTTCTCTCCTAATTACCTGAGTTACCCCTACTGATGGGTGCTGTATATAGGCGTGACTCCTGCTTGGGGATTGTATGTAAGTTGGCTTGTTGTTGTTGCTGGTTCTGTTGTTATTGTCAGGGGAGATCTCGCTGAATTTCTGTAACTATCAAGATATAACAGAACACACTTTCAGTAAAGATGAATATAGTCCTTTGCTTTTGTTCAACACCCACAGGAATGTAAAGAAGTATCTCGGCACTGCTATTAATGCCATTACGAATTTTATCACAGAATACTAATGATGATGATGCAGGTGATAACAGTAATAAGTTATGATAGTAATAATGATAATGATGTAAAATAATTATCGTGACATTTTTATGATTATTGATATAGCAGTAATTAGAGTTAATAAGACACAACAACACTACCTCATTAGGAGTAACACCTGCGCCCAACATACTGGGACAATGAAGGCAACTCAAGTGATCAATAAAGATGTCGAACATTATTTTAAGAGGGGGGAAACCCATGAAAGTATATAGAGGAAAGGAATGCTGTTATTTTGATGTCGTTTTCGTCATCATCTTCATGTCTCAATGTCCTAACTTTTTCGTCACACCACCCACATGTTACACAAGTACACGTGCAAGCAGCTCCGTGCACTCTTCTCATACCCACTACCACGCCCACACTATAACCTACCCGCCAATCTGAGGAACTACCACACTTATTTTAATACAACCACAAACTCTAGCGCCTCCGTGGTATAGTGGCTCTCGCGCCTAGCTACGAATCCGCGAGCCTGGGTTCGAATTCTGTTCCGGGCAGTCGGCGTGCAGCCCATACAGCTGTTCATCCTTCCTTTCGGAGTTGATCGATAAATGGGTACCTGGGTAAACCTGGGAAAGGTTACTGTGGTAGGCTGGATGTCACACTAGTCCTATGTCCTGTGGTAGCGGGCTGTTACCTTAAGGGGCGGTCACACTAGCCATTTTTACCCGTGGACTGGGCGGTTTAGCGTGGGCTGGGCGTCCAATGGCCGTCCAGTGGCTGAAAAACTGCCCAACATCGACGCCCAGCGGTGGACGGAGCGAATCGTTTATCCGTGGGCGACCCAGCCTCACTATGTCTGGGCAGCAGAGAGGATTGAGGGTCTATAGTATTGACAGCAAGCTAATTTAAGAAAATTATGTATCTTTATTCAAGAATAAGGATAATACATCGTAGTAATCCTAGATATTTACATTTTTCTGAGATGATCAACGATGAGGGACTATACAATGATCACTAAATCAAAGCTACACACTCGCTTGACCTTGGAGCTTCAAGTATAAACAAAGCCGTAATGCCGATGAATAAAACCCGTTTTGTGTTTTTAAGGATTGCGATGATTCCCTGGGGAAAACTCTATGCCCCCTGGTGAGTCCTATGATGCTATCACAGGCTTTGGCACCAGCAGTAGTGAGGGGCAGGGGACAGACGTAGGCGGTGCGGTTTATGAAACTCATCGAGGGGAGTTTTTGCCGAAAAACCAACCGAGAATTCTCGCCGACGTGGAAATTTAACCTAACCAGGACATGGCATCTTACTTAACCTAAATGAGCAAGTTTTTGCTGGATTTCATCCCTGAAGCAGAAATACAGGTAAAACCTGGGTAAAATGGACGAGGACTGCGCGGTCATTTTCAGTAACACCGACAAATTTTTCCTCCCCAAAAAAAGGTGCTTTTCGAATGGAGATAATTTTATTTTCCGGAAACCAATAGTTTTCATACAAAAAAATAATAATCACCGAATTTTATGGTCGCCTTTTCCATTAATAACACTGAATCTCCATCAGAAAAAGCACTAAAACTTGACCGGGAAAAATGTGTCAGGGTCCAGATAACAGGGAAGTGTTTGAATAGAAATACCAAACCTAACCTAACCAAACCTTATAGGTTTTAATGAAACCTAACCTAACCTTAACCACAAAGTATACTAACCTAACCTTATGGGTTTTAACGAAACCTAACCTAACCTTAACCACAAAGTATACCTAACCAAAACCTTAACCACAAAGTATACCAACCTAACCTTAACCACAAAGTATACCTAACCTAACCTTATAGGTTTTAATAAAACCTAACCTAACCTTAACCTAAGGTTAGGTTAGGAAAATTTAGTGGTTAAGGTTAGGCTAAGTTTCTTTAAAAACCTATAAGGTTAGGCTAAGGTCAGGTTTGGTATGTTCTATTCAATCACTTCCCGGTTATCTGAGACCCTGAAAAATTTTTTCTTGGTAAATTTTTAGTGTTTTTTTATAGAAATCAGTGTTTTTAATGGAAACAGCGACTATAAAATTCGGTGAAGAATTTTTTTATTGTATGATAACTATTGCTTTCGGAAAAAAAAAATTATCTCCATTAGAAAAAAAAACTATTTTGGGGCAGGAAAAATTGGTCAGTGTCTCTGAAAATGACCGCGAAAGTCCTCGTCCCTTATTACCAAAGCCTGATTAAAGTGTAAATTGGGTCCTGTAATATCAAGAATTGGAAGATCGCCCCTGGCGGCGAGAGTTCGATCGGGGAAAAGTTCCCGGTTTCCCACCGTCGATGGAATTCTCGCCGCCGTCGTCAAGTGTTCAATTCTTGATATTACAGGACCCAATATCATTTAATCAAGTTTTACCCGTGTTCTGCATTCAGGGATGAAAAAACTATCGTTTGCTTGATCAGTTAGGTTAAGTTAGGGCCAATGACCAGGTCAGGTTAACATTTCCACGTCGGCGAGAGTTTAGATTGGTGTTTCGGCGATAATTCCCATCGGCGACAGTTCCAAAAACCCGGCGGTGTTTACTCACGGCACACTCAGGTTTTGCCGGAGTGTCGCGTGGATATCTCTTAATACCCAAATATACCGAAAAAACACCTAAACACATACCAAAATATACCAAAATACACCGAAAAATACCGATAATACACCTAAATATTCCGAAAAAATACCGAAATACAAAAAAAAAATCCGATAATACAATAAAATATACCAAAATACACGAAATATACCGAAATACACCCCAAACACGTTTAAAAAATGTAGTATTATGTCTCTTGATACCTTATTATAGTGTATGTCATGTATTTCGGTGTATTACGGGATATTTTTGGGATTAAGAGGACGCCCTTGTGCGTTTGTTTTGATTTGAGATCTGCCTAGCACTGGGCTGGAGGGCGCCGCGGCCAGGGCAGTAGTTGACCACTTGCTTTGGCGCCCAGAAGTTGCTCTGCTCCCAGCCCACGCAAAACCGCCCAGTCCACGGGTAAAAATGGCAAGTGTGACCGTAGCTTTACGACATGTTCAAGGGCTAATGCGACGGAGACGAGCACCGAGGCCACACGTAACTTGCGTATGACCCCATCTTTACCTTACAAACTCTAATATATATTATACCACGTCTACAAACCCCTCCACAACATTACACACTCATTCCTCTCCACCTTCATCCCCCAACCCCCAATCCATTATCCGCCCCGGGCCCGTCACGACACCCCTTTCCTTCCCCATCCCCCCCACACCCCAGGGGGCCCCAAAGGTTTTCATGGGCCCCACCTCATCGTTTTGGGTGGTCAATTAGGCATAAAATCCAGTTAGCGGAACAGGTAATCCCGCCCATCACCTGAGTCCTCACCTTTGTTCCTTACCTGTGCTACCTGGACCAGCAGAAACCATTTGATTTATGTTTATCTTGTTTTCCGTATTTGTTTGTGTTTTTGTGTGTGTGTGTGTGTGTGTGTGTGTGTGTGTGTGTGTGTGTGTGTGTGGATGAAAAGTTTTGGTGTGTTTTATTTTTTGTGGTTTTTGGTGGAGATGTTGTTTGAAAGGGTAGTGAGGGTGGTGGGGGAATAATTGTGATCTATAAAAAAGGGTTGGATTTACCCGTCAAAGGATTTTACGAGAAAATTATGATTAGTTTAGTTTAGATGAATAAAATACTCACCAAAATAAAATAAAATATATAAAATTAACTAACAGGCCACTCAGATTCATCGAAATCGTGTGATCTTTGATGTGTCTCGGGTCGCCTGAAGCCACCTGTCTGAGTGCCATCCAAGAAAAGCGTTGATTCACCTAGCGAGCGACTGTTGAGGATGCGTGATGGATGCTGATGCGGCGAGGCAAAGACCGCTATGCAGATGAGGGATCAGAGGGGGGGGGGGGGGGGAGGGGGCCAAAACCCTGTGATGCTTTGGTTTGTACCCCCGGGGGCTGGGGGGGGGGCTATGGGGTGACTTTAACCATGTATGTGTGGGAGAGAGAGAGAGAGAGAGAGAGAGGGGAGAGAGAAGGAAAAAGAGAGAGAGGGGAGAGAGAAAAGGGGGGATGAGAGAGGAGAGAGGGGAGAGAGAGAGGGGGAGAGAGAGAGAGAGAGAGAGTCCTGGTTTCCATATTTTATTTTGAATGATAAATCGACAAATTCCTGTCTCCATATTTACACCATCATTATGAAAAGCACTTAGTACACCCCCTATTTTTTCATAAATAAAGTTAAAAGTGCCAGAAGTGGGCGGCAAGGAAGCGGCATGGGCGTGGGTGGTTCTGGGTTATTAAAGGTGTCACAGCATGGAGGTAGTATGAGGCATGCTATCTCCATGTGTCAGAGCGAGGCAGGGTGGGAAGGAATGAAAGTGGGGGGGGGATGGGGAGCCTGGTTGATCCTTTACTTATAAAACATGAAAACAGCGTAGGATAGTATAGCGGATCCCTGCTGAGCCTGAGAAACGTGCACACCACACCACCCCCAAACACACACACACACAAAAAACCCCACACACCACACACACACACCCACACACCACACACACCACCACACCCACCCCCCCCACAAACCCCCGCACGCAACCCCCGCGGCGCCCCCCGCCCACCCCAAAAAAAATTTAAAAAAAAACCCCCCCCGTCCTAAAAAGGTTTAAAATATTATTTTTTGGTGCCAAGTGTCAAGGTTGGGAAGGGGTTCCCCCCCCCAAAAAAAAAAAAAAAGGACAATTTTTACAACTAAATGAAAAAAGGGGGTTTGGGAATTTTGGGTGTTAGGGGGGGTTTTTTGGGGGGGGGGGAAAAGGGACTTGGGGTCCAAAAAAGGGCGAAGGGGAGATGGGGTGGAAAATGGCAAAGGTTGGTGTGGTGGGGGGGGGGGGGTAACAAAAATGAAAGAGGAGTGTGAAAAAAACTGAGATGAAGTTGGAGGAAGATGTAGTTGTAGTTGGAAGA
>JACEEZ010020498.1:146340-151340 GCA_016584305.1 Chionoecetes opilio | reverse complement strand
CTTTGTGTTGAACTTTGCTTTACATTTTTCCCATGTATTGTGTATTGGTATTTATGTGCGTCCAGTGCTTCGCTTCGGGCTTGATAATTGCGGTGGTTTAATTAGGAACGTTTTTGCTCACTGCAGCACTATTTGCATACTGATTCGTGCACATAAAACAGCCTCGGGGAGAATTGTTTTTAATGCAAATGAGTGAATCGTACACGAGTTGCCGAGGGGAGGAAGTTCAGCCCAAAAGTGTATATCGAGTTCTCATCTAAAATTCACACAAAAAATACATATATAAAATAAACAAGTGTACTGAATATATATTTGCGTCCAACATTAAAGTTTCCATGACGACATTATATCCACACGAGTATTTACACCTCGAAATCACTATTATTATATTTTTCATAAAGAAACATTGCTCAAAAGAGAGGAACAAAAATATTTACGTAACACCATCCTCCAAATGTAAAAGAAAAACATATTCAAACGTATTTTCATAGTGCATTTTTCTCGAGAACATGAGTATTCACATGAGTATTTACGCCTCGAAATCACTATTATTATATTTTTCATAAGGAAACATTGCACAAAAGAGGGAGAAAAATATGTACGTAACACCATCTTTCAAATGTAAAAGAAAAATATATATTCAAACTTTTCACAATGCATTTTTCATAATATTTTTCCTTGGTATCGCGGAGGTTCTGGATCTCATTCATCACTCAGTTCTACATTGTCCTGAGGCATTGAGGGCCGCTTCACTCCCTCCCGCCCCGCCCCCCTCTGTGCGCCGCCTGGGAAGGGACACTGCAGGCCGGGCTCGTGTATTGTCACAGGATCTATCACGTGCTCGTATACCTGCACGTAGGGTTTGTGGGTTGCCTGGTGGACGCTTCTGCCAGGTGTGAGGGTGAGGGTTGAGGGGGGGGGGGTGAGAGAGCGTATACTGTTAAGAGATGGTGTGAGATAACGTGATGTACATATAGGGTTTAGTTAATATAAGGGACTTCTGTGTAGCTTTTTTCATGCGAATAGGGATGTGTGTGTGAGTGTGTGTGTGTGTGTGTGTGTGTGTGTGTGTGTGTGTGTGTGTGTGTGTGTGTGTGTGTGTGTGTGTGTGTGTGTGTGTGTGTGTGTGTGTGCTCTTACGTAATTCTTCCTACTTGACTGATTTTATTTTTAGGATTGAGTCAGGGTCATTTTGTTCTGTTTTTAATTAGTTTTTCTCCTCCATCGTACACAGTTTAAATTCATGGATAGTATTTCATTTAGTTGTGTATTAATCTTTGTGTGTGTGTGTATGTGTGTGTGTGTGTTTGTGTGTGTGTGTGTGTCGAAGAGCCTGATGGATGGGTAGCGAGGGAGCATTATGCGGCGTGCTGATGGATGGCTTCGGAAGGTGGCTGGATGGCCCCTGGACGCCCCCCCCCCCCCCCCCCCCCTGACGGCCTTACCCTTACCAAGATTGATCAGTGGGAGGCAACGTGAGAAGATATAGGGGGGGGAGGGGAGAGGAGGGGGCGTTTACCGACAGCTGGTTTCTGGGAGGAAAGAGAGGAAGGGAGTGGTGAGTAGGAAAGGAAATGTCGAGGTTCAATACATGATATACGTAGATATCTCTCTTCCTGTTTCTATTTTCCCACCTTTCTTTACGACTTAAATTTCTTCAAAAGAGGAGTGACAAGACACTTCCCGAACTAAATTGGCCCACCCCCTTTCTTTATTCTGTTACTGTCTTTATAGGGACTAAATATATTTCTTTATAGGGACTGGCAACTAAGCGGGCTTTTTGTTGCCTCTTCTTTTTTTTGCTCTTGGCCAGTCCTTTGTAAGAAAAAAAAAAAGGTGTCTGTTGACGTATATTTATAATTGAAAGTAATATGTAAGGGGTTCTGTGTTCACCACCACCACTAACAACACCATCAACAACATCAATGACAACAACAACATCAACAACATCAACGGCAACAACAATATCAATGACAACAACACCCTCAACAACATCAATGACAACAACAGCCTCAACAACATCAATGACAACAACACCCTCAACAACATCAATGACAACAACATCAATGACAACAACAGCCTCAACAACATCAATGACAACAACACCCTCAACAACATCAAT
Organism: Chionoecetes opilio; assembly: GCA_016584305.1. NCBI lineage: Eukaryota > Metazoa > Arthropoda > Malacostraca > Decapoda > Majidae > Chionoecetes > Chionoecetes opilio. Next base: position 149,218 of record JACEEZ010020498.1, on the reverse strand, counting down.
GACAACAACATCAATGACAACAACACCCTCAACAACATCAATACAACAACACCATCAACAACATCAATGACAACAACGTCAATAACAACAACACCATCAACAACATCAACGACAACAACATCAATGACAACAACATCAATGACAACAACACCATCAACAACATCAACGACAACAACATCAATGACAACAACATCAATGACAACAACACCATCAACAACATCAACGACAACAACATCAATAACAACAACATCAATGACTACAACACCATCAACAACATCAACGACAACAACATCAATGACAACAACACCATCAACAACATCAATGAGAACAACACCATCAACAACATCAACGACAACAACAACATCAATGCCAACAACACCATCAACAACATCAATGACAACAACATCAATGACAACAACACCATCAACAACATCAATGAGAACAACACCATCAACAACATCAACGACAACAACAACATCAATGACAACAACATCAATGACAACAACACCATCAACAACATCAACGACAACAACAACATCAATGACAACAACATCAATGACAACAACACCATCAACAACATCAACGACAACAACAACATCAATGACAACAACACCATCAACAACATCAATGACAAAAACACTATCAACAACATCAATGACAACAACATCAATGACAACAACACCATCAACAACATCAATGACAACAACAACATCAATGACAACAACACCATCAACAACATCAACGACAACAACAACATCAATGACAACAACACCATCAACGACAACAACATCAATGACAACAACACCATCAACAACATCAACGACAACAACGACAACAACAACACCATCAACAACATCAATGACAAAAACACTCAACAACATCAATGACAACAACATCAATGACAACAACACCATCAACAACAACACCATCAACAACATCAACGACAACAACATCAATGACAACAACATCAATGACAACAACACCATCAACAACAACACCATCAACAACATCAACGACAACAACATCAATGACAACAACATCAATGACAACAACATCAATGACACAACACCATCAACAACATCAACAACAACACAACATCAATGACAAAAACACCATCAACACCATCAATGACAACAACACCATCAACACCATCAACAACACATGTCTCGCCACTATCATTATCATCAGTCACCAAAAGTCCAGCATAATGAATCGCCATGAATAAGGGAAAAGTCTCGCCGCTGTTCACCAAGTATCGACCTTACACTCAGACAAACGCCAAATTAGATACTCGTACATACCTGAGCGAACTTCAGGTAACTCATAAAACTTTCACCCACACCAATGCGACTTTATTCTGAAATATTAAGAAACCCTTCACTCACACCGCCAAGAATAGATCAAACTTTTCTTCTGTTTTTTCACTTCCTTACAATTTTTTTTCATTGCTTTTCACATACGCGCAGTGACTAACTTCGACGAAATATAAGTATTCTTTTTACAGCTAACTTTCCAGAGCCACCAAAGCCTCGAAGAATGGAACGGATGTGAGGACGTGAATGGAATGGGAGGGATGGAAGGGAGGAGGGAAGGGAAGGGATGGGAGGGAAGGGGAGGAAGAACTGGACTTGAATCATTGAATAGGAACCACTAGGGATAGATGGATGAATGGAAGGTGGGACGTTTACCAGCGGGGAATGGAGAACGTGTGGTTAGGGATGGGGGGCGAGGAGATGATGTGTGCGTGAGGAGATGAAATGCGCGTGAGGAGATGAATGCGCGTGAGGAGATGACGAGGAGATGAGGTGTGCGTAAAGAGATGAGGTGTGCGTGAGGAGATAAGGAGGAGATGAGGTGTGCGTGAAGAGATGAGATGAGGTGTGCGTGAAGAGATGAGGAGATGAGGTGTGCGTGAGGAGATGAGAAAATGAGGTGTGCGTGAGGAGATGAGGAGGATATGAGGTGTGCGTGAGGAGAGGAGTGCGTGAGGAGATGAGGAGTGCGTGAAGAGATGAGGTGTGCGTGAGGAGATGAGGAGTGCGTGAGGAGATGAGGTACGCGTGAGGAGATGAGGAGATGAGGTGTGCGTGAGGAGATGAGAAGGAAGGCAGGTAACTGGAGGAGGTTTAAAGCACAAGTTAAACCAGGTAATGAGGCTCAGGTATGACATGAGGCTCTTCTCTTACTCATTCTCCTTTTTGATGGCTTAATGCCTCATAAGCATAAAATAAACTAAAAAAGCAATGGAAATCACAGTTTGGAGTGCGTAAAAAGCTATTTCTTATACTCATATACATAACACGACATATAACATTACGTATTCACAAGAGATCACTTATAGTTAGACTCTTATTCATGTACCCAATTTCTTCACAAAGCATTATTTCGTTTTTCTTTTATTTACGAACTCTAAATTGCGTTAGGATTTCCATGTTAGTAATTGCGTCGCTATTCAAATCATTCCACTCCACTTGGCATTTTGATGGAGCGAGGAAGACAGTAGCGGCAGTGTAATTAGAGAGGCAGACAGTGTAATGACGTGATTAGCATATCAAACACAACTGCCGAGTGATTAACATATTTACCTCTGATGCGCTCAAATTACCTAAACAAATTCCTCCTCGAGCAATTAAAGTAGATATCACTGGTTTCTGTCTCTGTCTGTCTGTCTGTATAGTTTGTGTGTCTGTCTGTCTCTGTCTGTCTCTCTCTCTTTCTCTGTCTGTCTGTATAGTCTGTATGTCTGTCCTCTCTCTGTCTGTCTGTCTGTTTGTATAGAATCTCTCTCTCTCTCTCTCTCTCTCTCATCTCTCTCTCTCTCTCTCTCTCTCTCCTCTCTCTCTCTCTCTCTCTCTCTCTCTCTCTCTCTCTCTCTCTC
>JACEEZ010020498.1:131340-136340 GCA_016584305.1 Chionoecetes opilio | reverse complement strand
GTTTGCCCCAGTTCCTTTCCCCCTCAAGGTTCCTCCCTCCTTGTTCACTTACTCTTTGCTACACACACACACACACACACACACACATACACACACATACACATACACACTCAGAGAGAGAGAGAGAGAGAGAGAGAGAGAGAGAGAGAGAGAGAGAGAGAGAGAGAGAGAGAGAGAGAGAGAGAGAGAGAGAAGGAAGGAGGAACCGTGAGGGAAAAAGGAAGCGGGGTAAATGACAGATTGCATCGAAAGACATAATATCAAGTCTCCTCCACCATATGAACGGCTGTTTCTCTTGCTTTCAACTGTACATAAATTATTGCATCTATTTAACGCTCATGAACTGAAGTGACCATGTCGAGAGTGCATGCAAATATTAGTCGTACTGTAGCATATGCATATAACGATGCTTTCTTGTTGTACAGGTCCTTGTGGGGTTTCCCGGGCGAGCCGAGGACAGCACGGCGCATGCGCAACAATAGGGTAAGTGACTTTTGACGTGCTGTGATTATAAGCGATCCAATGCTGTTATTGTGGTATTAAGTGTCGATAATAAAGAATCCGGGACCAGATTAGATGGTTGGAGAACGCTTGATATTAAGGTGAAGTGTAGAAGGTGGGGACGCGGTACGCCACCTATTGTTCTGTCCGTATTGTAATCACCCGGCGCTGCGGAAGAAAACAAGTGAAGTGGTTGTTATATTAGTAAAGTGCTTATAAGAAGTAACTCGTGATTTCAGTGCTCGTGATTACCAATCCATGGAGGGTCCTTATGGGGTCTAGCTCTGCGGTCAGGAGGTAAGACGTGACATTACGTTTTGGTTTAAAATAGGTAAAATTCTAGAGTCCTTTCCCGCCCTTAATAGTGGGGTTTTTATCTCCAGAGTCCAGACCTTCACATATACCTTCAGAAACCTCTAAACAGTAATTATTAAGTGGAGGATATCATTTCTTCAGCAGGATGTCATAAATCTGGCGTGCGCCTGCTCCTGTGCTTTGAAATCAATCCCAAAGTTTACAGCGTTAACGTCCCGGGGCACCACCACCACTTGGTAATGGACACGTCAGTGAGACGCTCCCTACCACGGGCTGGGCGAGGGCTGGGCGGGGAGGGAGGCACCGAGGGTTAGTTAAGAGCATAACATGTGGGGTCACAGGCGGTGAAGGGAGGGAGGGACACTTTTGTTTTATGACGGACGACTTCTGTCCCTCCTCCTCCTTCCCCTCCTTCCCCTCCTCCTCCCTCTGCCCATCTATCTCCTAATCTCGTCCCTTTTCCTCTTCATTTTCTTCCCTCTCCCCCTCCCTCTCACATCTCCCCTTCCCCTCCTGTGCCATTGTCCCGCGGCTGTGGTCAGGGACAACTGCCCGCCAAACCATCACTCAATTTCAGCCTTTTCGTTTTTTTTTCTCGTTTTTTTCTTCATGCCACTAATTACCCGCTTTGTATCATAAAGATCGCCTTTCCTTTCTTTACTCATCTGAACGTCATCATTTTCTCTTGTTTCTTAAATTTTGTCTTCTCCCACCACCGTCCTGGCCTCACTTTGTTCGTATACTCCTCCTCTCTAGATATCTTCTTCAATGCTTAATACAATTAGAATATATGGAAGCTGTAACACGTAGGTGTGTGGTGTGTGTGTGTGTGTGTGTGTGTGTGTGTGTGTGTGTGTGTGTGTGTGTGTGTGTGATATTTATTTGTCCATGTTCAACATTTAAGTTTTATAATTTCTTTTCATTTTTTTCTCTTCAGTCTTCACATTGTATACATTTTTTATTAATCCTTTTTTTGGTGATTTTTTTTTTCTAGCGATGTTTATTCTTCCTTTTATTTTTTTAATTTCTATTTATGGACATGCTTCCTTGAAACATTTGCATTGTTATACCCTCACCAACCTCACCACCACACTTGTAATGATAATGTTGATAATAATAACAATGATTGTGGGAGGAGGTGGTGAAGGAGATATGAGCTGGATATTGATGACTAGTTTCCTAACGATAAGTCGTTATACATCGACTATAGTCATAAGTCGTACCAAAGCCGAGAGAGAGATCCTTTAGTCCTTTAGCCTTGAGTCGTACTGTAAGTCGTAAGTTATATATGACAACACCGCGGACTTGACCTGCCTCACCCGCGGGGCCAAGATAAAATGGGTTGACTATAGTTTCGCCCAACTGGCTTTTTCAGAGGAATGAAGAATATTCCTCTGAAGAAACCATTTGGGCGAAACTAGTTAGGGATAAATCTTTCACTTTTCCATCCCGTCTCCCCTTCACCACCTGTTCCCACACTTATCGATATGTCCACACAATAACAATAATGATAATAATAAAAATTATAATAGTAATATTAATGACGATAATAATATAAATAGTAATAATAATAAAAAGAATAATGATAATAATTCAAAATAATGACATGCAGTTTCATCGGTCCATTAATAGGTATGAATGTAAAAATAGAGACAGTTATGCTAGCTGACACACACACACACACACACACACCACACACACACACACACACACACACACAACACACACACACACACCACAACACACACACACCACACACACACACACACACACACACACACACACACACACACCACACACACACACACACACACACACACACACACACACACACCACACACACACACCACACCACACACACAGACACACACACACACACACACACACACACACACACACACACACACACACACACACACACACACACACACACACACACACACACACACACACACACACACACACACACACACACACACACACACACCACACACACACACACAACACACACAACACACACACACACACACCCCACACACACACACACACACACACACACACACACACACACCACACAACAACACACACACACACACACACACACACACACCACACACACCACACACACACACCACACACACACACACACACACACACAAAACACACACACACACACACACACACACACACAAAACACACACACACACACACACACCACACACACACACACACACACACACACACACACACACACACACACAAAACACACACAACACACACACACACACACACACACACACACACACACCAAAACACACACACACACACACACACACACCACACACACACCACACCACACACACACACACACACACACACACACAACACACACACACACACACACACACACAAAACACACACACACACACACACACACACACACACACACACACACACACACACGATGGTCAAGTGAATAGCGCGCTGGCCTGCCATTCTGTGGTAGCCGGTTCGGATCCTCACTGTTCCCGGGGATTTTTCACTGATAAATTCGGGCGTTTACTGTCCCCCTTGAGCAAGGAGATAGAGGGGTGTGGTGTGTGAGGTCCCAGCATTACCCAAAGATCGGTAATAATGAGCTCCAAGCTCGCACCGGGAGGGTGAAACTGGCGATCGCGAGTTTGACTCGCGTGGACAAGACCATGGGTGAATAACACACAGGTACACTGACGTCTTTACCTGTCTTTTTCATCACTATAAATACCGAATACGGAAGCAAAAGTTGATGATACGAAACACAAATACCTTGAAACACATAGTCGACGGTCACAAAAGAATCGAATTTATAAAGAAACGACATCAACAGGTAAATGATTGAGCAAGTAGATAAAGAATTTGTTTATTTGTGACTGATAAGTGTTTTTATTTTATTCTATAAGTTAATTAAATAAGACAATAATTACACGGCTTTTTTTAAATTGTGGTTAAAGTAATCGTCCAGACCCATTTTTTTTTGCCGAATTATGTTGAATGTACATTCAAAACACCTAATCCACCACAAATAATTGATTTCCAGGCCTTATTTCCGTAAAAACACGACTTTTGTAAAAAGCGCGCGAAAAAAAAAATCTTCCCTCCAACAGGGCTACGACTGTTATTGATGACGTCAGAACAGGGACGCCCGCAGACACTCTGTCTGACACCTGTCGGCAAATGTTATGATGAGCGATTGTACTTCGGTGTCAGACAGTGAATCTGTCGCTGTGACAGATTTAGAGTACGATGCTCAATCTGACACCGAAAGAAATGACGCTGGTCGCGTATACTATGAGGAAAACGAACCTCCAGATTGTCATGGGATCCTATATGTTGAGCCCGAGTACGAGGTGGATTAAAGGTGTTAGCAGAGCCTGAGGTTCAGCAGGAGGACCTGGCACTTCTCCAAAAACATGGATGGTAAATAAGGTTAAACCATGTGTGTGTGGGATCACAATGAAGGTACTTTCGAGAAAATCCTATGGTTAGTTTGGAGCTACAGTCAAACTTCATTACTCGGAAACCACATACTAGCATTAACTACAGCATAGAGCTGGAAAATATGCGGGCGGGAAGGCAGAAAGTGTGACGCCACACACCACCACAGGGTCTCTCACCACAGGGTAACGCCCACTCCACAACTGGTTTACTTGGTTTACTTGGTCTTGTTAAGAGGCAAAGCCTCACAGTCGTGGTGGTCCACCGCTGCTGCCAGTCCTGGCGTCCCTGTCTAACAGGGCCACCTGGTCTGGTATGGTGTGGCCTAAGTCACTGTCTTACGGGGGGGGGGGGGGGGGCGCCGCCCTTGTCCAGCACACCCGTGTACATAGGCTCACCTCACTCGTCGTCCCAACCTACACACTGGGTAGGCGACTAGTCACGCTGCACATTCTCGCTGGTCTTTCACCCGCTGTGTACACTACACACCGTTCCTCAACACAACTGCTCGCCCCAACACACTATAGGCGTGTATCACCCTACACACGCCACTCCTTCCGTGTGCAAACTTTTCTCGAAAGGCACAGCTGTCTTGCTGCACCCATAAAGGATGCATGCATGTGGCATATAGCAAATAAAAATCTATCAGAAACACCCACATATCGTCAAGTACTATATTTATCTCTGTGTTTACGTGCCTCTGATCAGCG
>JACEEZ010020498.1:111340-123840 GCA_016584305.1 Chionoecetes opilio | reverse complement strand
GAGAGGAGAGAGAGAGAGAGAGAGAGAGAGAGAGAGAGAGAGAGAGAGAGAGAGAGAGAGAGAGAGAGAGAGATCTACAGTGCTTGTTTCCAATGTTTTCTTCTTTCAATGTTTTGTTTGGACGTGTACTACATGAAGGCTATACATGATCTTTTTCCCCGTTAATCTAAGCACAAAGAAGTGAATGAAGTAATTGACGAGCATAACAGACTTACGTACGTACGTACTGGAAGCATTAAGATAGCAGTGCATGCGCGGACGCCAACAAGTAATTAAGCAGTTGACAAGATTGTTAACTAAGGAGACAAAGTTGAAGAGGACCTATGAAGCGATACTAAACGTCAAAGGTCACAAGAAGAAGAAGAAGACTTAACACAACCTGCCTCTGATAGTATACTTTTTCGCCTAATCTTGATGCACTTGATAGATAGACAAAGAGATAGGTGAAGCATGTATTGTAATTATTATTGTTGTTTGTAATTACTATTATTATTATTGTTGTCATTATCATATTTTTTTTTGTTACTGTTTTCGCTAATAGGAACTGTTGGACAGCCGGATGTCTAAATGGTGTTCCTCTCTCCCCACTCCCCCCTTCCCGCCCAATAAAAAAGCCGTCCATCCCTCAGACCGACACCGCCAAGTGACGCGCAACATTCAAATTTTGCGCCTTTCGCCATGCTCAATTTTGCCGACAAGGGATCACTGTTTTTTTTTGGTGTTATTGATATTTGGATATTTATGGATCGCTTGGGCCGTGGTTTACGAGATAATGAAGCGATGGCACAAAGGCGGCATACAAAGGAGCCCCGAAGGTAGAATTGTCCGCGGGTGAAAGGCAAAGTATACATAAAATAAATCCTTTTCTGCCACGGCGACAGTTGATGCTACTATTTTCCCTTCCTCCAAGCCGCGCGCCGGGGCACCGTCACCCGCGTGCCGTGGTGGCTTTTCAAGTGCAAGTTTTATTGCGGTGTTGACTGAGGGTGTGGCGGCGCGGCGGGCGCGGCGGGTCTGGCGCGGGTCTTGAACTGACGTCTCGTTTCAAATTTATTGAACGTCTTACATTGTGTGTGAATCCTTTCATCGCCGAGATGAACTATAAAGCGCTATCACATATTATATATATATATATATATATATATATATATATAATATATATATATATATATATATATATATATATATATATAATATATATATATATATATATATATATATATATATATATAGTATATATAAATGTGTGTGTGTGTGTGTGACTTTGTGTGTGACACGCACACACACACACACACACACACACAACACACACACACACACACACACACACACACACACACACACACACACACACACACACACACACACACACACACACACACACACACACACACACACACACACACTCACGTTTATATATCAAATATAAATGAAGAAAGCATCATTACTTTTCCTCATAAAGGATTTTTTTCTTCATTTTCATAAAATTCGTATCTATTATTGCAATTAGCCTCGCGTAAGTCACTGAAATTACTGACTGACATCATATTAGTTAGTATAATGATGTTTTTTTAATGCCGTTTTTAATATGTAGAATTTTGATGGTACCATTAAGCAAGTAGATTTATGATATGCGGAAATTATCGCCTGTCATTATTCATGATAAATTGTGGCGCACTCAATTCGTGGTGCCGCGGCCCTGGCGTTGGGCCTCGAGGCAACACACAGACCTTAGCTGACTCCAGGTTTTGAGATTTCTATAATAATATAATCGAAAGTGTGTGCGTGTGTGTGTCTGTGTGTGTGTCCGCTATAGGTTCCACCCCCAGTGGCGCAATCCCATCATATGGCACAGTTTTGGAACCAAGTCGACCAGGGGAAGGTTTTAAGGCCACTTTGGGGATGACCCGATCACTTTTTTATTTTTTTTATTTTTTAGTATTAGCGAGAATTGTGAAGAAAAAAAAATTACGCGAGATATTTTGCATGAAAAAAGAAAGATATCCCATGTTCAGCTCTATGTTGGATGCTCAAGAGTGGGAGATGGCAGCAAGCTCTTTATCCTCACACCCAACAAAAAGACCAAGAACATTGTCTATCCTGCTGCTTTGCAGTAATATTTTGTCAGATTTTGTGATAACCCAAAAACTTTTCTGTGAGATTAAACTCATGGTTGTGTGAAATACATTATCATTAAAATACAAGTGTTACAATTATTGGGCCAAAGGCCCACCAAAAGCCCTCCGCAGGAGCTAGCCAAAAAGTCCGCCCGGAGGGCGGCTTTTCGGCTATCTATAATAATATAAGCGAAAGTGTGTGTGTGTGTGTGTGTGTGTGTGTGTGTGTGTGTGTGTGTGTGTGTGTGTGTGTGTGTGTGTGTGTGTGTCCGCGATAGGTGCCGCCCCCTGTGGCGGAATCCCATCATATGTCACAGTTTTGGAACCAGGTTGACCAGGGGAAGGTTTTAAGCCCACTTATAGGATGATCCGATCCCTTTTTTTTTCTTTTTCTTTTTTTAGCAGCCTATTAGCGAGAACTGTGAAGAAAAAAAATGGGTTGCGAGAATTCCAATGATCTGAAACTCGAGAAATGCCAGTGGTCGCTGGCAGTTTTAACTCAAAGGTTGGTCTACTGTGTTTTGGCTCCGCGACTAATATTTTTCATAAATTAATTTCGCGATAAATATTGATGCACCGCATCTGAATACCAAAAAATATAGTTCTTCTGTTGTTCTACTAATTATATGGATGACATGCATTACGATGGAACGTTCTATAATAGCAATTTAATGCAAATTACTCGCCTCGAGTAGCAAAGCTTAATATATTTTTTACATGTATATTGTGGCATGTAAAATTTGGGCGATGTTCACACTGTTTTCTAAGACAGTACTGCTGCGTCTGGCAAACGCTTGTCAAAATACAATAAGCAATGCCTTGGAAAAACGAAGAATAAAGAATGCCGAAATCGGCTTGTTGCTGCGACAATGTAGGTTATAATTGTGGAGGCGACACGCCGCGGCGGTGAGTGGTGGGGGGGGGAGATTGTGGCGGGGAGATTGAATCAAAACATTGCCACTTCACGCGTCGACTCATTGCACTTCTAGGCTTTCTATCTGATTGATACACAATAATAACAGGAAAATATGACTGCCTAGGTATAGATAACTTCTAAACATTCGTTATTGTCTATATAATATCATAGAGTAGCATTTACCTCGCCTCCTCAACTATAACCTACTTGGTTATTTGGTTATATACAATGTTTTACAGAATCAGGCTTCTATACAATATACATATAGAAGAAAATCGTTCTTAATATTATACTTGTGTGTTTTAAGTGCAGTGGAATAAGCCCATATTTTTCTTTCAAGTTGACCAACTTTTCACCAAATTGTGAGTTAAAACTGCCAGCGACCCCTGGCATTTCGGAGTTGCAGTTCTCTCTAATTGAGGAAACCTTGATGTAGGGTGATGGGTAGGTAATAGGTGAGTGAATGGGTGGGGTGATGGGTAATGGGTGTGGGGTGATAAGTGAGTGAATGGGTGGGGGGTGATGGGTGATGGGTGAGGGAATAGGTGGGGGTGATGGGTAATGGGTGAGTGAATGGGTGTGTGGTGATGGGTAATGGGTGAGTGAATGGGTGTGTGGTGATGGGTAATGGGTGAGTGAATGGGTGGGGGGTGATGGGTAATAGATGAGTGAATGGGTGGGGGGAATACATACATTTCAGGAAAGTTAGAAGGGGCTATCTGGAGAGTCTGTGTTTGGTGGGCCGAGGTGGTGGGTAATGGGTCTATCTGGAGAGTCTGTGTTTGGTGGGCCGAAAACACAGGTGGTGGGCCGAAGGCCCACCAATAGCCCTCCGCAGGAGCTAGCCAAAAAGTCCGCCCGGAGGGCGGCTTTGCTTTCAGGAAAGTTAGAAGGGGCTATGATGTGAATGGGTTGGCGTTAATACATACATTTCTACATCCATGATTTCAGGAAATTTAGAAGGGGCTATCTGGAGAGTCTGTGTTTGGTGGGCCGAAGGCCCACCAATAGCCCTCCGCAGGAGCTAGCCAAAAAGGCCGCCCGGAGGGCGGCTTTGCGGCTAGTATAATATAAAAGCTTGAAGATTTTTCAGTTTTGAGCGAAGATAACTGAGAAAATGTTGTGTTCATCAACGTCATATACATTAAAGAGTGTTATAACCACGTTGCTTCAGCGTGACTGTCATGATTACAACGACAAACGACTGTCTCCAACCTTGGCCGTGATCGCCTGAGTGGCGGGTCTTCACTGGGCGCTGCGAGTATAGCTATTTATGAACAAAAAGGAGAACACGTCATGCCGCGTCACCCCTGCGGCTCATCACTCCACGGCAAGTCATCATGTGTATGGAACTTTATGTACAAAACTAATGGTGGTGTGGGATTTCATCACGTCTTTATATAATGAAACATATCGTAGGTCATGGCAGACGCTAGTCCAGCAGTTTTGAGACGCTATATATATGACAACCCGCTCTCTGATAGGAACAGCCGCTCTCTCTCTCTCTCTCTCTCTCTCTCTCTCTCTCTCTCTCTCTCTCTCTCTCTCTCTCTCTCTCTCTCTCTCTCTCTCTCTTCTCTCACGTATTATTATAAAACCGTTGCAAGGCTCCACCGAAACTCGAACTCTGATCTCCGGGTTCAAAGTCCAGGGTGCTTACCATTACAACATGGAACTCCCGATCTAGTAGGTTTTTACATAGACATAATCCGCAGGCTGCCTCACTGTTTATCGATGTGGTGCCTCACCTTATCATTCCTAGGACTAACACATGCTCGGTCCGCACTGTCAACACCATCACAAGCGGTGTTGCGGCACTCGTCCTGCAGAAGGTGGCGTGTGTAGCAAAGAACACCAAGGCGACCACAACACCTGAACCTTAAAACCCCCGTCAATCACCCCACCGCGCACCTCCCACCCCAGCGCCGTGCCTGTCATTCTTCCCACAGCCTAAGCCTCCCACAAATCCCTTTATAAATGTAGCGTGGCAGGGCGGGGCGGGGCGGGGCGGGGGGTGGAGGAGGGCTGGTGATGGCTGGTTGTAAAAGCTCATTAAGCTTCACTTGTGTCGTATTGAACTTTTTTGGTCTTCAACGATTCATCAGAGTTTATGTTTATAATGATGTCTTTTGGGACCTAATACTCGCCTAATCACTCATTTTTTCCCTTTGACCAAGCATAAGGAAGTCTCTGCGGCGCCTTTTGTAATATTACATTTAGTTTAGATTTATAAGTAATAACGAGGATCCCCAGGGAGAGGTGCTGCTTGTTGTCTTTCAGTCCTTCATCTTTTCTTTTGTTTCTTCATCAAAAGGTTTACGAAACAAAACTTTCCGAAGATAATTACAATTAACAATAACTTTTCTTCAATTGGTCGTTGTGAGGCGGTGTTGTGAACCGTCATCACATTGGCAGGCATTGTCCGGCCCCCGGCGTGCCGCAGTCTGCTGTAATAACAAGAATAATATACTCAAGTTAAGAAAAGTGTGTGTGTGTGTGTGTGTGTGTGTGTGTGTGTGTGTGTGTGTGTGTGTGTGTGTGTGTGTGTGTGTGTGTGTGTTTGTGTGTGTATGAACAACTTTCTATCACTTCAACTCATCCTGAAAGACTTCTTCAAGCTTTTGGTCTGAAATCCACAAAAAAATTGTTTGCCCGGGTGGTGTTGGTCAGCTGTTCGTGATGTGTGTGGGCGAACACGTCGACTTAGTGTCCTTGCTTGAGGAAACAATCTATAAATAACATCCACGCACACTGCAGTGCTCACCTCTTGCCCTTTTATTCAAAAAAAGAGTATGAGTACGACATACGTATACGTATAGTCCCCCCCAGTGTGCCTTATTCCCCCCTGCCGCCCTGGAGCGAGGGATGGTGGCCCTGAGTCACACAAAGGACGGCCATATCGTCACTGACGCGCAGGAACATTGCTCACTCGTTGTGTGTGTGATCAACAACTTCAACTTTTCATACTGGACACACCAGCCAATAAGTTCCGTCATCCCTGCGTGCTTGAGTTAAAGCTTAATAAATGAAGGAGAGAGAAAAAAAAGCACCTCTCGTGGATGACTCATATGCAGCCATTACGTTTGTGTTGTGCTCAGCGTTCAATTAATGTTTTCACGTATTGTTTAGGTCTTTTGTGAGCGTCTGATTGCTTTGCCGTTATTGCTTCGCTTCCTTCAGGGGTAAAGGGGCACACACACCCACCCACACACACACACCCACACACACACACACACACACACACACACACACACACACACACACACACACACACACACACACACACACACACACACACACACACACACACACACACACACACACACACACACACACACACACACACACACACACACACACACACACACACACACACACACACACACACACACACACACACACACACACACACACTTGTTTTGTGGATTCAGTTATTTTTGTGTAAGTCAACATTTCTTTTCCTATCTTGCTCTCTCTATGACCCCATGACCTTACACGAGCGACAGCCAGCGTCCCTCACACACCAACACTTATCCAGTTCTGTTATTAGGGAATGTTCACAGTCATAATTTTCTTCCCTTTTCCTGCTTCATCTCCTATGTAATCCTATGAACACATCCCTCGCCCTCCTCCTTTTCCTCCTACACACCCCTCGTCCTCCTCCTTTTCCTCCTACTCATCCCTCGTCCTCCTCCTTTTCCTCCTACACACCCCTCGTCCTCCTCCTTTTCCTCCTACTCATCCCTCGTCCTCCTCATTTTCCTCCTACACACCCCTCGTCCTCCTCCTTTTCCTCCTACTCATCCCTCGTCCTCCTCCTTTTCCTCCTACACACCCCTCGTCCTCCTCCTTTTCCTCCTACTCATCCCTCGTCCTCCTCCTTTTCCTCCTACTCATCCCTCGTCCTCCTCATTTTCCTCCTACACACCCCTCGTCCTCCTTTTCCTCCTACACATCCCTCGTCCTCCTCATTTTCCTCCTACACACCCCTCGTCCTCCTTCTCCTCCTACACATCCCTCGTCCTCCTCCTCCTTCTCCTCCTCCTCGTCTGGAATGAAAGGCGATGCTGGAAATAGATGGAAAGGGAGATGAGAGTTGACAGTTCATATTTCCAGTTTGCATTTGCTTCTCGTATTCATCGCTAGCAATGCCTAAACTATAAAGTACAAAACATACATAGAGTGTTGTTTACCCGAATACCACACTACGGTATTGTATATGTATTGTATTTCTTATTATATTTGCATTTTTATGATAATGAGGCGTTTTCAGGAAGGATGTGTGTTCATTACTGCTTTGCATCCGAGTATCAGTTGTGAATGCGTTGCTTTGCTTCCTGTAGACACGAAACTTTACAGAACGACCCTCCGTTAGGAACTAAAATCCCCGTTGATAATGAGAACTTGTTGAATAGATACTGAGCGCGCGCGCGCACACACACACACACACACACACACACACACACACACACACACACACACACACACACACACACACACACACACACACACACACACACACACACACACACACACACACACACACACACACACACACACACTTATTACTACTACTACTACTACTACTACTACTACTACTACTACTACTACTACTACTACTACTTCTGCAACCATCACATCATAGGATAATCTATTCCCAGTGAGGTTTGAGAGAGAGAGAGAGAGAGAGAGAGAGAGAGAGAGAGAGAGAGAGAGAGAGAGAGAGAGAGAGAGAGAGAGAGAGTATAGAGAGCGTTTTCTATCAAATCCCTATTCACTGTCCCTCGATATATTGCGTTCTATCGCTTCACTTCAACCCTCTCCTCTACTTCACCCTCTATAACTTATCTCTTCAGCCTCGTTTCATCTATCTACCATACCTGCGTTCCTTTCACTATCGCTCGTTATCTCCCCACCCATATCTCCTCCCACCATCTCTCCCTTTGACCCTACCTCGTTATCCTCCCCGCCATTACTCCCCGCCCTCTCCCTCACCTCATCAGGGCCACCCCGTTCATTATAAGGCTGATGAATGCCTTCACTCTTCATTAAGTGGATAATCAACATCTTCGCCTATTTCGACGTCATATTAGCTTCATTAATTCATTACGGGAATCTGCTTCAATCCTGCACCGTCCCTTGAAGCTTTTCTATTTTCTTTTCTCCCTCTACATTTTTTTGTTCGTGGCTTCTCTTTGATGTGTTTGAACTCTTCAAGTTATACATGAAGCTGACGGAAGGGTTAAAAAAAGAGAGAGAAAAACTGTCATGTCCATTTATAACATGAGTGTGGATTATTTAAGTGTGCTTTGAAATGACGTTAATGTGCAGTGGTAATGAGAGAGAGAGAGAGAGAGAGAGAGAGAGAGAGAGAGAGAGAGAGAGAGAGAGAGAGAGAGAGAGAGAGAGAGAGAGAGAGAGAGAGAGAGAGAGAATAAAAAACTAGGACTACAAATGGAAATCAATATCTTCTAGTTTGAGAGATAGTTAGTACTCTCTCTCTCTCTCTCTCTCTCTCTCTCTCTCTCTCTCTCTCTCCTCTCTCTCTCTCTCTCTCTCTCTCTCTCTCTCTCTCTCTCTCTCCTTTCTTAAGACCAAATTACCTTGTATTTCATCTCTTTTACAGTCTCTCTTCCTCTCATATTTTCTCCTCCTCCCTTCTTTACTCTCCCAACCCTTCCTCCCTCACTCCTTTCCCCACCTTGGTAGCTTGTGGGCCAAAACAACTTTAATCTTTCTCTTCGAATGTTCACCCTTTCGGTTCTGTGACTCAACTTCACCCTTGGAAGGCGACTCATTGTGGTGGCAGGACACATCTGTAACCTGTGTTGGAACGCCAGAATTGTGTCTCACCTTCACATCCCTTTTCTATTTTCTCCCTCCACTCTGATCCCTGATGCGCGGCGCTGAGTGTTGTGGAGGCCACTCGCTTTTCTTGACGCAAGTTTCTGGGAAGAAAAGGATTACAGGCGGGTTCTCTTGAGCGCCCCCAAAGCCCTGCAGATCCCCAGGTATCACGATTGGAGTAAACCACAGGTCGCGGCGCCCTGAATAGACCACCGGTGACAGCAGTCTTTGGCGTGGGTGTTGAGCGGCTGTGGTAGAGCAGCGGAAGGTCTTGGCTAACTGATGATGCCTAGGAAAGCCGAGTGAAGGTGACTGCTCAGATTTTCGCGGCCTTGGTGTTGAGATGCTGTGCAGACTGTCAGAAGTGTTTTGGAGTGTTAGGCCTCGGGTAGTGTGTGTGTGTGTGTGTGTGTGTGTGTGTGTGTGAGTGTGTGTGTGTGTGTGTGTGTGTATGTGTGTGTGTGTGTGTGTGTGTGTGTGTGTGTGTGTGTGTGTGTGTGTGTGTGTTATTCACCCATGGTCTTTGTCCACGCGAGCTGGCTCGCGATCGCCAGTTTTCACCCTCTCAGTGCGAGCTTGGAGCTCATTATTACCGATCTTTGGGCAATGCTGGGACCTCACACACCACACACCCCCATCCCCTTGCTCAAGGGGGACAGTAACCGCCCGAATGTCAGTGAAAAATCCCCGGGAGCGCGAGGATTCGAACCGCCTACCCACAGAATGGGAGGCCGTCACGTTCTCAACCTGACCATCGGGCGGTGTGTGTGTGTGTGTGTGTGTGTGTGTGTGTGTGTGTGTGTGTGTGTGTGTGTGTGTGTGTGTGTGTGTGTGTGTTGCTAGAGATTCAGTGTGATGATACATTAGTTCAAAGTTGAAGGAGAGAAAAAAAACCCCGCAAAGAATGACGAATAAAAGAAAAAAGAGTAAACGGTACCTCCATTATAAGTGTTAAGGTGAATATTTACGGCGTGGTATGTGATCAGCGTAAATTGTGTGTTAGTATTGTGTAAACACGAACCCGCGTGGGAAGTGTCAGATGGCGGTCCGTGGGGCGGGTGTGCTCTTTACTTCTTTGCCGCCTTCTCCTCCCCACGTTAGCTTAAGTTTAAATTAGAACTCAAGTCAAGTTGTCGTTTGGCGGGCAGACGTTGTTTTGCAGGAAAGTTTAAAGAAAGTGGGTAAAAATAAGAATAAGAGTGTTGTTAACAGTGAGTGGGTAATCCTTGAGGGGCGCAGTAACAAAGTGGCGGGGGCTGGGCGGTAAAACACTGGCCACCCGCAGGGCTGCCTCGCCACGTCAAAGCGCCACTACGGGGGGCGAGAAATATTGTAATCCACAGGGATCAGTGCTTCAAGGCGTTTTGTAGGTTATCCTTGGTTCAGAGTAGTTGGGGTGCCAGGCGTGACCTTACTGTAAACGTCTCTTCATCACTGTATAATTTACTGTAGTGGCAGAACAAGCAGTTTCCCAGTATAAGCATTGTTAGTGTATTCCTCGGTAGTATAGTGGTGAGTATCCCCGCCTGTCACGCGGGAGACCGGGGTTCGATTCCCCGCCGGGGAGATGTTTTTTTTTTTTTACACTCAAAAGGTGCTTAATATCAAAGTACAAAACTTAATAATATTAAGGTCGTAATACTAGTAGCAAAGCATTGCTAAGTGTAAGTAAAGCTATGAAATTAGTGTGGAAAAATATAAACCATATACATTTTTTATACTTTTTAATTATGTTTTAAGGCGGTTTTGCTCATGAAAAAATGGGAAACAATCACGAAAGATGATTGAGGTGTAAAAAAATTTAAGAGCAATTTGAATCATTGTTGGTCATTCAAGAGTGCAAAGAAAGACAGAACAAATATTTATGTAAACCTGTATATTTAACACAGCAATATATATATATATATATATATATATATATATATATATATATATATATAATATATATATATATATATATATATATATATATATATATATAATAATATATAGCGAAAGTGTGTCTGTGTGTGTCCGCTCTAGGTTCCGCCTCCCGTAGCGGAATCCCATCATATGCCACAGTTTTGGAACCAGGTTGACCAGGGGAAGGTTTTAAGCCCACTTATGATATGATCCGATCACTTTTTTTTTTTTTTAGCAGCCTATTAGCGAGAATTGTGAAAAAAAATGGGTTGCTAGAATTGAGGAAACCTTGATGTAAAAAAGTGTAGGTGATGGGTAATGGGTGAGTGAATGGGTGGGGTGATGGGTAATGGGTGAGTGAATGGGTGAGTGAATGGGTGGGGGGTGATGGGTGAGGGAATAGATGGGGGGTGATGGGTAATGGGTGAGTGAATGGGTGGGGTGATGGGTAATGGGTGAATGAATGGGTGGGGGGTGGATGGGTGAGGGAATAGATGGGGGGTGATGGGTAATGGGTGAGTGAATGGTGAGTGAATGGGTGGGGGTGATGGGTAATGGGTGAGTGAATGGGTGGGGGGTGATGGGTAATGGGTGAGTGAATGGGTTGGGGGTGATGTGAATAGGTTGGCGTTAATACATACATTTCTACATCCATGATTTCAGGAAAGTTAGAAGGGGCCATCTCGAGAGTCTGTGTTTGGTGGGCCGAAGGCCCACCAAACACAGGTGGTGGGCCGGAGGCCCACCAATAGCCCTCCGCAGGAGCTAGCCAAAAAGTCCGCCCGGAGGGCGGCTTTGCGGCTAGTGTATATAATTATATATATATATATAATATATATATATATATAATATATATATATATATATATATATATATATATATAATATATATAGTATATAGAAGTTGTCTATTATAAAATGGAAGTAAAAGGAGAACAGGATGGAGAAGACTAGAGGAGCTTAAGCCAACAGTCCTCGCCACGCACAGACCGATTTACGTCATCGAGATATTTTTGTAGGAGGCTGCGGCGTCACCACGCCAGCAGTTTTCTGTGTTATCAGGACGCTCTGTTAGATAGAAGAAAAGGTGCACTTTGCATGCAGTTTAGTGTAGTATTTAGAGGATCACTCTGGCATATATTTGTAAATGTCAAATTAAATATTAATTTGGTGTCAAATTGAGAGAGAGAGAGAGAGAGAGAGAGAGAGAGAGAGAGAGAGAGAGAGAGAGAGAGAGAGAGAGAGAGAGAGAGAGAGAGAGAGAGAGAGAGAGAGAGAGAGAGAGAGAGAGAGAGAGAGAGAGAGAGAGATCTTCTTTTCACAGAATTTTCACGATCGTAGCGGCTTTATTGACTCAAAGGTCACTGCTTGATGACATAATTAGCTGCCACACCCACCTGGATTAATCTTGGAGTAATTACCATGTTAATTGACGGTTTTCTTTCACTGGAGTCCCGCCGGTGGCCTCGGACTCTCGGAGGGTTGGTTACCTGCGACAGCCGGACGGACAGCCACGCGGAGACAGACAGACAAGCACACTTTTTTATCTTCTTTTTTCCTTTTCATTCTGCATACAGTATGAGCGCTGGTACACACACACACACACACACACACACACACACACACACACACACACACACACACACACACACACACACACACCACACACACACACACACCACCACACACCACCACACACGCAACACACCACACACACAC
>JACEEZ010020498.1:103840-106340 GCA_016584305.1 Chionoecetes opilio | reverse complement strand
CCTATCTACTCGACAAAACCTACCAGATAACTATCCCCTCTTCTTCAATGACACTCAACTGTCTCCTTCTACAATGAACATTCTAGGACTATCCTTTTTTTTTACTAAAAATCTGAACTGGAAATCTCACATCTCATCTCTTGCTAAAACAGCTTCTAAGAAGTTAGGTGTGCTGTGGCGTCTGCGTCCTTTTTTTTCTCCCTCCCAATTGCTTGCTCTCTACAGGGGCCTTATCCGCCCATGTATGGAGTATGTCTCACATGTTTGGGGAGGATCCACTCATACAGCTCACCTAAACAGGGTTGAGTCAAAAGCTTTTCGTCTCATCAACTGACTGACTGTCTTCAATCTTTAAATCACCGCCGCAATGTTGCTTCTCTTGCTCTCTTCTACCGTTATTTTCATGCTCACTGCTCTTCTGAACTTGCTAACTGCATGCCTCCCCCACTCCCGCGGCCTCGCTGCACAAGACTTTCTACTCATTCCCATCCCTATTCTGTCCATCTTCCTAATGCAAGAGTTAATCAGTATCTTTACTCTTTCATCCCTTTCACTGGTAAACTCTGGAACTCTCTTCCTGTTTCTATTTTTCCACTTTCCTATGACTTAAATCTTTTCAAAAGAAGAGTAACAAGACACCTCCCGAACTAAATTGGCCTACCCCTTTGTTTTTATTTTATTCTCTTACTGTCTTCTTTATAGGGACTGGCAACTAAGCGGGCTTTGTGTTACCCATTTTTGTTGTGCCCTTGGCCAGTTCTCTGTGACGTAATAAAAAAAAAAAAAAAAAAAAAAAATAAAATATGACCTGTTTAGTATCTTTGTTGACTAACTTATTTGGTATATTTAGTTACTTTTCGTAATTTTATGGCTAACAACAGACGATTTTTTATAGCAAAGGAAAGATCTGGGCGTGAATGGGTTAAAGACAAAAGGCGTAAAGGTAAAGGGGTTGCATCCTCCCGGTAGTGTATTCTTTAGGCTACAGAGAGCTTATAGAGGGTCTAGATACAGGTTTTGTGCCGTGGGTATATGTAGGTGTTTTCCTTTTGTTAGGCGGGGGGCGCACTAAGTCCTTGTTCCTGTCTGCTCAGCCGGTCTTCTTGCCAAGTTGACGGTCAAGTTTTAGCAGCAAGAAGTCCCGCCCCACCAGCTGCTGCCGCTTCTCGCTCACCAAGTTTCCTGGTTTCGCAAAAAATCCCTAAAAAAATCCCTCAAAAGCCTGAAAGTAACTGGGCGAGACTCGTTTAGGTTAACTTTTGCCAAAGGAACAACTAGCGTCTGACAGCGGCAAGGGAAGTAGCAAGGAGGTTTTGCTTAATGCGATTTAAAGTAAAGCTCCGAAGCTTCAGCCGCCCCCTTCCTGGAGTCGTGAAGGAAGAGGCAGACGCTCGCGGGAAGTGTTGAGAAGTGAAGGTAAACTCGACATGAAGGGAGTGGGAGGAAAAGTTGTGAAGTCAGTCATGTTGCCTTGAAGCCGTAACAGAGCACAAACATACACATACTCTCTCTCTCTCTCTCTCTCTCTCCTCTCTCTCTCTCTTCTCTCTCTCTCTCTCTCTCTCTCTCTCTCTCTCTCTCTCTCTCTCTCTCTCTCTTTGACTCAAAATGTTGTAGAAACGAGGAAAAGAGTGATAATGAACGAATCGAGTCTGGGTTCTTTGAGATAATTAAATTCTCTGAGCTTTAATTTTTTAAGTTCAGCGACAGTTATTGAAACCTCGCCTTTCTTTTTCCTCATTGAACCTTCGAGGACCTCTTAATTCTTCACTCACTCCGCTTACCTCATTAAATTTTCCTCCTTACCTCCGCCCATATGATCCACCCCCTCTTGTCCTATGTATTGACTCTACCTCTTCCTACTCCTCCCCCTCCACCTCCTCCTCCTCCATCAGTACTCTCACTTCACTTATCTTCACTCCCTTCCCTTCTGCTCCTTGATTCTGATAACTACCGAGGAACAAATTTGTAACACTACACGCCCACAACACCTGAAAAGAAGTAGTCACCTAGTCGTTGCCTCACTTCGCCTCGCCTCACCTTCCTCATCGCCCTCCGTCACCTACCTGTTGTTAAGGGGTAATTAAATGCACTAACGAGGTCATCATGTCCTCCTTATGCGAATGGCCACGCATCATCTTCATTACAGTGTCGTCAACAGTAATGATATGCATGAGTCACCCTCCTCACCACCCACCCTCCCCGCCCCCGTCACCCCTTGTCCCTCCTGGGTTTACTCCTGCTTAGTGAGAGGGGTTGGGGGGTTGGGGAGGTCTGCCGCTGGTTTCTGGGGAAGTACTCAGCCCCTCAGCCTCTCCGTCTCATCGTCTTTTAAGTTTCCATGCGGGAGGAAAACAAGGGACAAGCGGTGTTACATTAAAATTCAAGTAAAACACCGACTTTTCGTTTCTCATCCTCCTCTTCCCTCCCTCCCTTCCTTCTTCCCACCTTCGCAGACCATCCCTCCACTTTGCTTTTTCTTCCCTCTCACCTTTTTTTG
>JACEEZ010020498.1:97500-102953 GCA_016584305.1 Chionoecetes opilio | reverse complement strand
AAAGGGGGAGAGAGAGAGAGAGATAGAGAGAGGGAGAGATAAAGAGGAGAGGGAGAGAGGAGAGAGAGAGAGAAATGGAGAGAGAGGGCAGGTATGATGAATGGCTTGGTAGGGGGAGGAAGGGGGTTGGAGGGGAGGGGGGGTCAGGGGGAGGGGGGGGGTCCAGGGGGGAAGGGGGGGTCAGGGGGGAAGGGGAGGGTCAGGGGGAAAGGGGGGGTTATGTGATGGTAATGGGGGGAGACGCACCCGAGTTATGCAGTAATGGCACACAGTAATATTATGTTTGTCTATTTCGAGCAGTGACGGGGAAGAGAGAGAGAGAGAGAGAGAGAGAGAGAGAGAGAGAGAGAGAGAGAGAGAGAGAGAGAGAGAGAGAGAGAGAGAGAGAGAGAGAGACGACGCAGAGATCCCCTTATGATAGACTTAATTCCTTTCATTCACTTGATGGTTTCATTTCTATACATTTTCATTACTTTTTTATGGATCTTCATGCCAAACTCTGCTCCTTCTGCACGTTTTTTTTCTATTGCCATATTTCGTCCCATCCTTGCTATTCCATGTATGCTTTTCTATGTACTTTGATACTAAGTCCCCTAATGTGCCTGTACTTTGTTCCTGTTTTTGTTTTTTGCTCTAGTACTTAAGTTTACTCTTTGGCCTGTTCTTACCGCGCTTTATTTTTTGTATGTATGCCTTCGGGCGAGAATAAAATTATTATTATTATTATTATTATTATTATTATTATTATAATATCACTCCATGTATTTCGTACAGTGATATACGTATATACTATTTATTCATATTTTAAAGCTATCATTATTATTATCATCATCATTATTAATCATTCTTGTTGCACTAAAATTTTAAGTTTCACTATGGCATAATTGCACTCAAACTATAAGACTCATTGATATACTTCTTAAAGATGTGTGTGTGTGTGTGTGTGTTGTGTGTGTGTGTGTGTGTGTGTGTGTGTGTGTGTGTGTGTGTGTGTGTGTGTGTGTGTGTGTGGGTGTGTGTGTGGGTGTGTATTAATTAATTTCATGTTGGACAAAAGAAAAATGTTCGTATTGTTTCGTTACTGTTACTTACATAGTTTGTATATATATTATTTTTTTGTTAATAAACTACTACTACTATTACTACTACTACTATACTACTACTACTACTACTACTACTGTGTGTGTCTCAGTTTCTCACACCCCTCTGTCTCCCCAACCCCCTCCCACCCCTCCCTTCGTTCCGCCCCCTCCATCTCCCATTGATTTATTTACACTCACAATGTCTTACACTTGAAACCCCGTGACTCTTGAGGATGACGGACAGGAATCTTACCTCCACCATATCAACCCTCACATTCCTCCCTCCTTCCTTCCTCCCCTCCTTCCCTCCCTCCATTTTCCTTCCTTCCTTCCTCTCTCCCCTCCCTTCCTTCCTCCCCTCCCTTCTGCCCCTCCCCTCCCTTCTGCCCCTCCCTTCCTTCCCCCATTTAGACCTGGGCCTCATTAAGATCAGTCATAACCTCCCATAATCCAATTTAGTTGCAGGAGTGGAAGAAGAAAAAAAATATGACCGACCTCTTTTAAAATTTATAGCCGCTATTAAATCCTGCTGTGAGGGGGGGCGGGGTATGGATGGAGGGGAGGAGGGGGGCATGGGGAGAGGGAAGGGGGGAGGGGGGCATGGGGAGAGGGAAGGGGGGGAGGGGGGGCACTCATTACTTTCTCCACTTACTGAAATGAAAACTATGGTAATGTGGGCACTCGCCGCTTCTATAATTGGTCCTCTTGTGTTCGTGGGCAGCCTTGTCATGGGTCGTTAAAGGGCCATATATTAGTTGTTGTCTTATGTATTTATTAGTTTGGTTCTTCCTATGTTGATTCATTCATTAGTTGTTGTAATGAATGAATGAGTGAATGTGTGAATGAATGATTACCTTTGCCTTTTATGTGGTTGTTGTTGTTGTTGTTGTTGTTGTTGATGTTATTGTTGTTATTATCATGAATTGTCAAAGCATTTCGTTAAGACATAAGAAGAAAAGTTTGGCCAAAGAAAATATAGAAAAAATAATACACCATAATGGAAAAATACAGCACAAATATATACAACAACGGAAAGATGCAACTATTTAAAAACAGAAAGCTTAATAGAGAAATGCACCGATATCCAGATACCAACAGAGTCTAAACATAACCACACACTGACAAACAAACAGACAGATGTTAAGACAGCAGTGTACATGCAGACAAGCACATACAGACGGACGGACAGACAGGCGACAGACAGACGTAGCAAAAACCTGTCTAATATGAGTTCACTGCATCTCCCCTTCGAAGCAACGCGTGAATATAGAATCTTCCTTCACTTCCTCCTCTCCCTTCCTGCCCTCCTCTCTCTCCCTTCCCTCCTTCTCTCTCCCTTCCCTCCTCCTCTCCCTCCCTGCCGCCCTCTCTCTCCCTTCCCTCCTTCTCTCTCCCTTCCCTCCTCCTCTCCCTCCCTGCCGCCCTCTCTCTCCCTTCCCTCCTTCTCTCTCCCTTCCCTCCTCCTCTCCCTCCCTGCCGCCCTCTCTCTCCCTTCCCTCCTTCTCTCTCCCTTCCCTCCTCCTCTCCCTCCCTGCCGCCTTCTCTCTCCCTTCCCTCCTTCTCTCTCCCTTCCCTCCTCCTCTCCCTCCCTGCCGCCGTCTCTCTCCCTTCCCTCCTCCTCTCTCCCTCCCCTTCTCCTCTCCCTCCCTGCAGCCCTCCCCATCTCCGTGACTCTCCCTTCTTTGCTCTCAGACGCATAAATTAGTCGGAAATATCGAGTAAATGGGCCGAGTTTATCATATTATTTTAGCTCTTCTCCGCCACCTGCCAGCTCATTGATCTTGAGAGTTCGAGCGTGATTTAAGGCTTCGAAATTAGCTTCATAAACAAACTGAAGCATCGAGCCTCCCACTAAAGCCTCTCTCACTCCTTCTTCCCCCCTCCCCTTCCTCTCTCCCTCCTTCCCTCTCTCCTACCACTTCCTCCCTAACTCTCTCCTTCACTCACTACTTACTCTTCAAAACATATGTAATTAATCAAGGCCTTGCACCTGTCTTCAAACATCCTCCTCCTCCTCCTCCCCCTCCTCCTCCTCTCCGACCACTGTCCTCCATTTTTTCTTCTTCATCCTCATCATCATCAGCAGCAGCATCTTCTTTTTCTTTTTCTTCTTCTTACTACTACTACTCTTTTTAATCTTACTCCTGCTGCTTCTCTTCCTTACCCTTCTTCCGCCTCCTCCTGCTCCTTAACCTTCTCTTCCTCCTCCTCCTCCTCCTCCTCCTCCTCCTCCTCCTCCTCCTCCTCCTCCTCCTCTCCTCCTCCTCCTCCTCCTCCTCCTTCTCCTCTCCTCCTCCTCCTCCTTCTTCACAAAGTAACATGATGCGTACCCCAGCACATAAAAGACGGATGAATGAAGCGAAGGAACGTCGTGAATGAAGACAGGCCATTGAAATGCGACATTTTTTTTTTCTTTTTTCCATCAGAGGTAAAAATAAATCGAAAAAATTTAATAAATATGTCAACCGTTCAGGACGAAAAATATTCAAAGATGGAATGAATGTTTGCTGCTTATAATTTTTTCTGTTTTTTTTTTTTTTTTTTTTTTTTTTGCTTGTAATATAATCCAGAATGACTTTGTGTGTGTTTGTGTATGTACAACGTTCTTATCCTCCTACTTTCCTCCTCCTCCTCCTCCTCCTCCTCCTCCTCCCCATACTCGTCTTTTGCTGGTTAAGAAGTAAATAATTGGCTCTCGTCTCCCTCCTCAGGTGTGTCTCGCCTCCCGCTGCCTCGCCGTCAGCAGGCCGCGTGCTCTCTTCAGCCTGTCATCCGCCTTCACCGTCAGCAAGTTAGAGAAAGCTGGGTAAGGACTCCTCTTCCTCCTCCTCTTCCTCCTCCTCCTCCTCTTTCATGTTTCTATCTTCTTTAGGGGTATGTTATCCTTTTCCAACTGTTCTCTTACATGTAATTTGGTAGTTAGTAGTATGTAGTTCAGCAGATACTCTCGTTATAGACCAATACGTATCCTGGTATCTGTTCTTCCTAGGTAATCTTCCTATGTATTCCTATGTATTCCTCCTCCTCCTATATCTTCCTCTCTTTTTTCTTTCATTTTTCACCCTTATGATCTTGGCCTCTTCCTCGTCCACTTTTTCTTCTTCTCTTCTTCCACCTAATAAAATTATCTTCATGCTCTATAACTTTTTGTTTATTTACTTTGTGTATTTATTATTATTATTTTCTTTTTTTACGCTGGAGCCTATACTATAGTGCCCTATAACCTACACATTATATTTTTCATTCTTTTAACATCAATGAATGGGGTTTTTTTCGTCACCAATAAGATCGCGTGTGATCTTACTGGTGATGTGATCACACACACATCCGAACGTGATCGGATGTGTGTGTGTGTGTGTGTGAGTGTGGGTGTGTGTGTGTGTAAGAGAGAGGGAGAGAGAGAGTGAGAAGAGAGAGAGAGAGAGAGAGAGAGAGAGAGAGAGAGAGAGAGAGAGAGAGAGAGAGAGAGAGAGAGAGAGAGAGAGAGAGAGAGAGAGAGAGAGAGAGAGAGAGAGAGAGATAATAATAATAATAATAATAATAATTTATTGGCCGTCATGTTACAATTCAGTACAAGGAAATACATGGTGAGTTATATGGCAGGGCCCGATGAGCAAATGCTCTATTACGGGCCTGAATCATTATCTCTAGGTTTAATTTCTCTCACAGCGATATCCGCAGACAACTCAACATAATATACATATATGTAATTTTTATCTATTCTGATGTTTATACACCTACAATGTCCTACATACTTACGCATACATATACATACACACATATATACATACATAAACACATACATATATACATACTTGCATATACACACATACAAAAATACACACATACCTAAATAATATATAAATAATACATATACATACACACACATATATATATATATATATATATATATATATATATATATATATATATATATATATATATATATATATATATATACATAAACACAAACATATATACATACTTGTATAATACACATACATAAATACATACATATACACACATACATAAATACATACATATACACACATAAACATATTCATCCACACAGATCATACACAGGTACCTATAGTAACGTTTAGTATTTAGCAAATAATTTTATCCTCGACTTGAACATGTTCTTGGAAGTGGAATTTTTAGTGTGGTCTGAAAGTGTATTCCATGTCCTACAACCCCTGACAAGGACACTCTGCTGGGCGTGTGATGTTCTACACCGAGGAAGTCTCAGCTCATGGCGTGTGCTCCTTGTCGCAATGTTGTGTGGTGCCCGTGTAGAGTCAATAGTAATGACACAGTTACTTAATGCATTGTATACCAAAATACCTGTTCGAAAGCTTATGATATCTTGTA
>JACEEZ010020498.1:92500-95000 GCA_016584305.1 Chionoecetes opilio | reverse complement strand
TGATGGTGATGGTGGTGGCGATGGTGGTGGTGGTTGTGGTGGTGATGGTGGTGGTGGTGGGGGTGGTGGTGGTGGTGGTGGTGGGGGTGGTGGGGGTGGTGGTGACGGTGACGAGGACTTAGCACCATCTGTTGTGGCTAAGCTGCCGCTGCTGCCTCGACTGTGGGGATTTACGTGGGGGATGGGAAATAATAATGTTGTGTGTGTGTGTGTGTGTGTGTGTGTGTGTGTGTGTGTGTGTGTGTGTGTGTGTGTGTGTGTGTGTGGTTTACGGCTTCAAAAGTGGAGAGGAAATGCCCACCTCGTGTCTCTGTTTAGTTTGTGATGTTTTTTTTCAGGTTATTGTTTCGATGTTTATTCATTGATTTTACGTTTTGTCTTTAATGTGTTTTTCGTGGGTGTGTTTGTATGTATTTTGTGTTTTGAAATGTAGTACGTATGTTTTTATTTTCTCTGTGACGAGTGTTAGTGACAGGAGTGAGGGGGGGGGGCAAGGTGAGGGGGTGAGGGAGGGTGTGAGGGATTATTGTCAGGGTGAATGAGCGATGGAGTGTGTATATTTTTGTGTGAGTGCGTGTGTGTGTGTGTGTGTGTATGTGTGTGTGTGTGTGTGTGTGTGTGTGTTTGTGCGTGTGTATGTGTGTGTGTGTGTGTGTGTGTATGTGTGTGTGTGTGTGTGTGTGTGTTTGTGTGTGTGTATGTGTGTGTGTGTGTGTGTGTGTGTGTGTGTGTGTGTGTGTGTGTGTGTGTGTGATATGTGTATACGGTTCACTGCAGATGAAAAAAACCTCATGCACACCATCGCATAAAATGAAAAAAAATAGAAAAAAATAGCTCGAAACAGGAAAAAATGGCTAAATTTTTACCTGAACCCACCATCACCACCACCACCACCACCATCACCACCACCATCACCACCACCACCACCACCACCACCACCACCACCACCACCACCACCCTCACCATCACCAGCCACCACCACCACCACCACCAACCACCATCTAGATGCGACTCCTTCACTTAATCATCACCAGATATATCATTGTATACAGAAAAGATAGATCACCTTCCCTCGCTTAGAAGGCTTCATCTTTATCCCCAACAGACCTTCATCGATACACCCTATGCCTACACCCTCTCTTACCCCTCCCCCTCCCCTACACCTTACCTTCCCCTACCCTCTTATCCCCAACACACCGTCATCGATACACCCCATACCTACACCCTCCCCTTCCCCCTCCCATACACCCCTCCCCCTACACCTCCCCTACACCTTGCCTTCCCCTCCCCTACACCTTTCCTCCCCCTAGCCTCACTCCAACACCCAAATCGCCCACCGCTATCACCTCCGTCACATTAATTCCGTATCGCGTCTTGCTGGAATATCTTGGCTCAGTTTCCTTGCCGTGTCCACAGTCGAACGGGATTGTAAAGGGTTATGAGGTCCCAGATGCTGACCCGGTGTGGCGGTATAGAAGGTCCGGCGGTAGGGTTGGTCCTGTACATTGGCTCCAACGTAAAAAAACTAAAGAAAATATAATAAAAAGCAGCATACACAGAACTCTTTGTTTCTTAATCTAATCTAACTTTACTTTACCTAACCTACTTAGCCTAATCTAAAATAATGTAACCTAACATTGCATTACATAACATACCGTCCTAGAGCGTGATATTTTGTCCGAGTAATAGCCCGCGTCGTCTGTTTGTTTACATGCACCGAGTTCTGCACATGCGCAGGACGAACTTTACCGCCGGACCTTCTTTTCCGCCACACCGGATTGAGATAAGAGTGGTGAGTGAGTGAATGTTGAGTTTGAGATTATTGTGGGGGAGATGGAGATGTATAATTTAAAGTAGAAGGCGAAGAAGAAAAATAAAAAAAAGAGTAACGTAATTTCCAACAAAATAAAAACTGTGACCAATTTTTCACCACAATAGAAATACATCCACGATTTTCTTTGCCGACTTTTCGTTAGTTTCTCCGCCACGTGATGACGGCTGCTGGAAAACCGTGAAATTAGCTGTAAGTCATTTTTGAAAGCTGTGTGCAGACGGGGAAGAAAAAGAATAAGGACTTAGGATGCAGATGAAGCGACCTTGAAGAATAGTTACCACTCGAAAATCAGGTGTGGGTTCAGGACTGCATAATCTGTAGGTTTAAATACTTCATATGGGGTGTCAGGCGAAGACGCGTAGGTATGGGCGTGGGTAAAGACCGCCCATGGACGTCAGGTAGGCCGCCCACTGCAGGAGGGCGGCCGCGTAGAAGGGTGTGAGTGTCAAGCTGATAATTGCCTGGTCGCTTTGGGGGTCAAGAATAATCAGACACGCCACTGGAGGCATGAGATCCACTTACGAGGGACGGACAGAAAGCGGCGATGGAGAAGGAATGTCGTGTAGAGATGCTGATTGAGCTGTTATGAAAGAACGAAGACTATGCACGCACAATGGACGACGATGCACGATAAAACAAGCATGAAAGCATAAGACAATGCAAAGG
>JACEEZ010020498.1:75000-80000 GCA_016584305.1 Chionoecetes opilio | reverse complement strand
TATCCTCCATGTACCCTCCATGTTTACCTGTCTTTCTTTCCTCCTCGTAGTAGTAAGGACCTGCATGGAGGCTGCTGTGAATATGTAAGATGCATACTTGTCCTCTTCGGTTCTTTAGTGATTCCCTGTCTCTCTCGTGATTGAAGGTGAAGTGTTTTGTTTGTCTGTCTTGACGATTGAAGTTTTGTTTTTACCTTTACATTTTATTAACGTCATTAAGTTTGTTGTATTACGATGGTTTTTTATTATTTTTGTGTCTTTGGAGTTTTTGTTTTTTGTTTTTGTGGGACTGTTTTTGTTACTGTGTGCGTGTGTTTGTGTGTGTGTGTGTGTGTGTGTGTGTGTGTGTGTGTGTGTGTGTGTGTGTGTGTGTGTGTGTGTGTGTGTGTGTGTGTGTGTGTGTGTGTGTGTGTGTGTGTGTGTGTTTGCACGTAAGTAATCGCTGTGTACGTTTCACTTGGCGCTTGTACGTGTTTGTAGGTATTTGTGTGTTTGTGTTTATAGGTGCATGCAAACGTTACTCGCATTTACATTAGTTAGTTCTGTATATATTTATTTCTTGGCAACCACAAGTACACTGGGACAAGACGAGGAGGAGGAGGAGGAGGAGGAGGAGGAGGAGGAGGAGGAGAAGGAGTAGGAGGAGGAGGAGGAGAAGAAGGAGGAGGAAGGGGAGGAGGAAAAGGAGGAGGAGTAGGGAGAAGAAGCAAATGGTAATCATCTTCAGATTTGCTTCCACTTCGTTTACGAATAAATCTACGAGAGAGAGAGAGAGAGAGAGAGAGAGAGAGAGAGAGAGAGAGAGAGAGAGAAGGAGAGAGAGAGAGAGAGAGAGGAGAGAGAGAGAGAGAGAGAGAGAGAGAGAGAGAGAGAAAAAAAAAAAAAAGAGAGAGAGAGAGAGAGAGAGAGAGAGTACCTTGTTCTTACCTGGCTCTCGTGTACAGCCTCATTAGGAGAGTCACCCGGGCACCTGCGTCTTCCACCTCATTTTCACCGTAGAGCATCGCGTCCCACCTGATTCTTCCACCTTTAATTAATGATGAATACACGAATCATCATACATAACTTACCTGCCGTAGTGTTTATGTCTCTGATCATACATATTTAGTTCATTAGGAAGGCGTTGATAATAAGGAAATGGTTAGTCCTTATTCCTTATTAGCTTGATTTTTATTGTTCTGAAGCTGCGAGAGAAAGATCAAAACCAGTTTACAAGATGGGGGTTAAAAATAGCTTATGATCTTTCTCGCTTTGTCTTTCCTTTTCTCTTGTTATTACTCCTAAATTTTTCTCTTTTTCTTTCTTCTCGCCTTTTTTCTTCTAATATTTTCTTCTTATTTACTTTCATATTATTTTTTTTCATTCTTCCTCCTGTTATGACTCCTCTATCCCTTCCTCTATTTTCTTCCTCTTTTTCTTTCTTCTTTCCTCCTTTTTTCTTCTAATATTTTCTTATTTACCCTCATAGTATTTTTTTCTTTCATTCTTCCTCCTTTCTTCTTATTTTTTCCCATTATTCCTCTTCTTATTCTTGTTTCACCTCTCTTCTCTCTCACATCATCGTATATTTAGAGCATCAAACTCACGTCCTTCTCCCTTCGTGCCGTATCACACGTTCCATTTCTGCCTCTTGACGTATGGTATCTGGCTCCCGCGTCCCCCATGCCCTTTACCTATCTCCGTCTGCGTCCTGGCCTTATCCTTTATCCTCCTCCTCCGCCAGTCACTTCAAGAGGCTTTTCCTGTGACCTATAAGTCTTTGAGGGCGTGTGGGTGGGTGGGTGGTATGTGGCGTGGGTGGTATGTGCTATGTGGGTTTAAAGTCCTTCTATTTAGTACTAATGAGGTGTCCTAAGGAAGCATTGGGCAAGAAGGAGTTTTTAATCCGTTTGTAATTGCAATGAAAAGGGTCTTAATCCCCCTTCAGTGAGCATCTAAAGAGTCTAAGAGCAATTAAGAGAGTGTAGAGGTCTTCAAACTCTACTTTTAAGGTCATTACGACGACGTTCTTCTCTCTACTAAGAGGCTTCCGTCGTCGCTGTACACGTTCAAGGAGACTTAGATAACCTTCTAGTTCGACCCACACTTGTTCCTTCACTACCACGGTGTCTAACGAGGAGCGTCAACTAAAGATTCTCACGTATACGCCTCTCTCTACCCTGGGCAGCGCTGTGGGAAGACGCCACTTTCTTGCCACCCGACGACTGTCTCCTGATCGTGCAAGCCAGTGCGAGGAGACAGAAGGTTCTGACTCTCCCCTCCTTGTCGTCAGGAGCCCTGGATTCCCCCTCCCTCCGGGGCAGCCGTCCATTGTGTCCGGACATTTACTTCATCATTCCCGCTAGTAGCCCAAGCTGGTGCCTCGGGCGGGCCCTGACCTCTCACGTCCACACGCCCGCCAGTGAAACTCCTCCTCCTCCTCCTCCTCCTCCTGGCCGGGTAGTCAGGCCGTGTCGTCTCGTTGCCTCGCCCTAATAAGTCGAAGTTAATGCCTTTTTGGGTGTTCTTCGTTTAGCCGCGGGAGAGTTAAGGACTTGCATGCCTTGCTCTGTCTTCCTGCAACTATTTCTTCCTCCTCTTCTCTCTTCTTTCGTACTTAGTTCTCCTCCTCCTCCTCCTCCTCCTCTGTCTCTTCCTCCTCCCACCAGGGACGTGACTGGCGTGCCTCATCATCACAGTGTCGTGGGGCATCACGCCAGGCATTACAACACTGATGCATCGCTCCACAGGACGACTTTCTCGCTTTACTATTTCCTCACCAGTCTGTGCCGCACTGAGAGGCCCTCGCGGTATATATACGTATCTACCTCCTTCAGCACGACTTGTTTGTTTCCTTCCTGTACTCGGTGCTTGTGTCGCGCCAAGGATGTGTGATGCCCAGATCCACCCCAAGAATTTCTGGAGATTGAAATGACTACACGTCTGAACACATGGACCCTCGAGGCTCCCTTGTATATATAGTTGTGGAGGACTGCTTGCTTTCTCCTCCTCCTCTTCCTCCTCCTTCTCCTCCTCCTCTTCCTTCTCCTCCTCCATTGCCTTGTTCTAAGCCCTCCTGTTCCTCTACAAGTAGTTTACACGTAGCAGTGCATAGTTCAGCAGATACCCTCATTATAGACTGACTGGTTTCCTGGTATCTGCTCTTAAATTGTTATCTTATATATAATCCCTCATTTCCTTCTCTTCCTCTCATCCCTCTGCTTTACTCTCCCTTCCCTTGTGCTACTTGCTTTATTAGACCAGTACAATAAAATAGCCTGGAAAGAACCTGAAGATCTGTTGCGGTTTGTGACTCCTTTATAATCCTATGTAATCCTCCTCCTCCTCCTCTCCTCCTCCTCCTCTTCCCCCGTCCCCAGCAACCTCCGGCAGCCGACACACGTGCTATGACCACCACGCCATCTTATCCGTCACCATCACAGCCCTGGCCACCACCACCACCACCATTACGACCACTATAGCTTCCTTATCCGTCACCATCGCCAGGCCCGCTCCTATACCGGCTACTAACACCTCCTTTTTTATACATATTCTCTCCACCACCATGTCATGTCTCCACGCCATCTGTGCCACTACTAACACCGTCCACAGTGTCTCCACACTGCCACTACCGTTACCCACGCCAGTCTTTCTCCAAGGGTCGACACCACCACCACACTGACATCACCACTACCATAAGCTCGTCTTTATCTGGGCACCAGTTTGCAGGCCTCCCGCCACTACCCTGCCACCACCACGTCATAAATCTGTCACTGCCATGAATTGTCACCACTCTAAACGTCTGGCACACGTCACGGCGCCCTTGGCACTGTTCATTCACAGTCTTGACACCACTACCCCTACCGTGCCCCTGTCGTGCCCCTGTACATACTACCACTTGACAGGGGAGGGGAGATATGCCCCCTCCCCTCACCTCCACCACTACTACCACTATTACCGCTACTATTTTCAAGGGTCTAGACAGGATTGCCGCCACCTGAGTGTATCCATTAGCACCATTAAGAACCAGTGCTGCCACCATGTGTTCCGCGCCACACCGCCACCTTTGTCCACGCCACCACCACCGCCACCATTGCCCCAACTTGTCAATTGCTACCATCATGCAACCTCGACCAGACTGATATTACAGTTTTCTCACCACCACCACCACCACCGACGCCATCACCATCACCACCACCACCACCGACGCCATCACCATCACCACCACCACCACCACCACCACCACCGACGCCATCACCATCACCACCACCACCAGCACCAGCACCAGCAACACCATCATCACCACCACCACCGCCTGGATGGGAACGCAACCACCATCACCCACACAGCCAGCGGCACCTATGGAGTTAAAGTCTGCGGCTCCATCACGCCCGAACGCATAACACGATTTCGTTCCAAAAATTCCAAAGCTCAGTTTTTCTATACGTATATACATACATATATTTTTTTTTTACGGGAACTACTTTTTATTTTATTTATTTTGTATCTAGGCTAGGGGAACTTTTTTTAAATGTCCCTCTGAAGTCCTTGAAAAAATTAGCTGAGTTGATATTCCAAATTAACTGGCGGGTATTGAGACAAAAATTAGTCAGGGCCGCTGGAAAAGGCCGGAAAAATGAGTCAGGGTTGCTGGAATAGGGCTAAAAATAGTGTAGGGAATAAATAAATACACTTTGATCCGGTCATGTCCCGCTGGTGGTCTCAATGGCACCGTCTGCAAAAATGTTCCCCAGACTAGATTTTAACTTTGAATCCTCCCGTGACGCTGCTTCCTGTGTCACTTTTCCCCTCTCCCTATCTCCCTCTGAACCTTTCTGTGAGATAGTGAAAAAAAGAGAAAAGAAAAAGGCACTTGGCACCTGTATGGGACGAGGGCGGGGCGGAGAGGACGAGGTTCAGTTCATAGACAGTTCAGTAACGTCCGGACCGTCGTACGTGGAGGTTGCGTCGCTTTGTACCTGTGACTCGCGGTCGGTTCGCTTCGACTCGCTCGCGCTTGG
>JACEEZ010020498.1:70000-72500 GCA_016584305.1 Chionoecetes opilio | reverse complement strand
TACTACTACTACTACTACTACTACTACTACTATTACTACTACTACTACTACTGTGTGTTTTGTAAGGGTATAGAAAAGTGCAATTGTAAGAAGTGTGTTAAAAGTATAGAGATGATAAGGATTTTTGGTGTGGTTAGTAGTGCTTGTGTTTCGTTTATCTTATTGTGGAGAAAACAATATATAGAGTGTATATATATAGTTGGTTTGTTCATGTTGAAAATTTTGGTTTATTTCTTATTGTCTATGTGATCAGGAGAGGCAGAATTTTTTTTTTATTGACATGTTGTGTCTAACCTCTTCCCCTTTTCACAGAGGAAAAGGGGCTTATGCAGTATATAAATTGTTGGTTAGTTCTCTCAATACGATAGAGGAATTTAATATATATTTATATTCATATATAGAACATTGGGAGTGGAAAAAAAAAACATGGGTAAAGAAAAAGATTGGTTTGTGTCGGGTAGAAAATAGTGTTTATTTCAATTTGATATTTCATTTTTTTTTTTTTTTTTTTTTTTTTTTTTATATTATTTTTTATATTTACATCACAAGGAACTGGCCAAGGGCACAACAAAAATGGGTAACACAAAGCCCGCTTAGTTGCCAGTCCCTATAAGGAAGACAGTAAGAGAATAAAATAAAAACAGAGGGGTAGGCCAATTTAGTTCGGGTAAGATACGATATGGTAAGAAAAGATGTTGCTCATAAATAATTTTTGAGTAAGGGTAAAAAAAAATGCTGTATATATATTTTGACATGCATTGAAAAAACTCCTTAGGGTACGTTGTTACTCCATACACTTAAGTAATCTTGTGTGTTTCATCATCAAAATTGCTTGAGAAAAAAACCTCATAATTTTTCAAAAGCAACAAGAAGCCGTTGCATTATGTTTGAAGCTGATGAGTGAAATATCTATAATCACCCTCTTGTAAAAATGAAGCTGTAATATGCTAGGAGGGAAAATAAGTATAATTCGTAAATAGAAGCTCCGGTACAGGTATATTCTCTTAGATGAGAAATATACCTTATTAGAGAAACACAAAGGGTATACCTGGAGCACCTTAATTGCCTCTTACCTGGAGGGCACAAAACGTACTTTTAACTTTTTCTTTTTTTTAATCTTTTTTTCTGTCCGCGTTCCGTTGAAAATTGCCAGCAAACTTTTTTTTCTCATATATATGATGAGTTATGCTTTGGTGGTGGTGGTGGTTGTGGTGATGATGATGATGGTAGTGGTAGTGGTGATGATGTGATGTTCGTATACCTTTGCTTGGGGGATAGTGATGGTGGTGGTAGTGATGGTGACGGTTTCTTATTCCTCCATAATGTTTCAAAATCTCATGTTTCTTGCTGTGGAGTATGATGTGATGGTGATGATGTGGTATTGGTGGTGGTGGTGGTGGGTGTTCTTAGTCATGCTGTTCTACTCTGCCGCTGTGTCGTTCTGCTGTGAAGGCATCATTAACCTCAATATTTGCTGTTCATGACGTACTTTCTTGCTGTTGGGATGGTAGTTGTGGCCTCGTATGACGTTGCTGTGGTGTTCGTGGTCTCGTGACTTGCTGTGGTGAGAGGACGAATGACTGGCTGTGGTGTTCTCGTGACTTGCTGTGGAGAGAGGACGATTACGAGAGCGAGGACAGGTTGCGGTGTGGCGGTGGGATCCTCGAGGACAGTGGAGGTGAAGGGAAATTCGGTGTAAACGAGGTCAAATCGGCGACCCAAAACCATACGGGTCACAGGCACGTCTTGGGTCGGGTTTATATCATGTCAGGCTGAAGGAGTCTCTCTCTCTCTCTCTCTCTCTCTCTCTCTCTCTCTCTCTCTCTCTCTCTCTCTCTCTCTCTCTCTGTGTCTCAATGCTTCGTTCAGTTCGTTTGGTTTCGTTCGGCTCGTAATGCTTCACTGATTTTTGTCTCGTTTGCAGTTAATTCGTAGTGGTCATTATTTATGTTCTTTTTTTTCTAGTGTGTGTGTGTGTGTGTGTGTGTGTGTGTGTGTGACGCCCAGTACATTCAGCGGTTTAATTTTTATTTGTATGTTATTTTTCTTATCATGTAATTTCAAATACCTGATTAATATTTTTATAATTTCAAAATGAGTTTCCTGCATTATCAGGCAATTTTCTCTCTTGCCTGTTTTTTTATCATCACACATTTTCTTCCTCTTAAAAGTTTCGTTGGAAAGTCTTAAGTATTTTCCATCTTTTTTTTTCTTTCTTTTTTCTCTCTCTCTCTCTCTCTCTCTCTCTCTCTCTCTCTCTCTCTCTCTCTCTCTCTCTCTCTCTCTCTCTCTCTCTCTCTCTCTCTCTCTCTCTCTCTCTCTCTCTCTTTCTTATCTGCTCTTCTCTTCTCTTTTCTCACTCAATTATCATCCACATTTTGCAGTTTCTCGAACATTTTCTTCGTACTATCACCAAAGACATTTTTCACTATGACATACCTGCTCCTCCCAGTCCCACCTGTCCTCCTCCTCCTCCTCCTCCTCCCACCTGTCCTCCTCC
>JACEEZ010020498.1:52500-67500 GCA_016584305.1 Chionoecetes opilio | reverse complement strand
GTTGGCCAAGTCGTCGCCAGGGCCAGATCGCGAGTTCGGACGTTTTGTTGTGTTGTGTTGGGAGTCGACTAAGAGGAAGGATCATGGAGGCGATGGAGGTGGAAAATGAATGGTGTAATTGGTTTAACGAAGACCAGGGCTGAAAAACCTGTGCGATTTTCTCTCTCTCTCTCTCTCTCTCTCTCTCTCTCTCTCTCTCTCTCTCTCTCTCTCTCTCTCTCTCTCTCTCTCTCTCTCTCTCTCTCTCTCTCTCTCTCTCTCTCTCTCTCTCTCTCTCTCTCTCTCTCTCTCTCATTAGAAGCCGGCTTAACAAGGCTAATTATCAAACAATACGAATCGTCGTTAACCAGGAGTCGGCTGATGATGGTGATGAAAGGGCTTCGTGTTGACCCTATCCAGCTATTTCAAGTCATCAACATTTCGGTAATGAAGCAGCAATTGTAGCTAATAGGTCTGCCATGCAATTATCCCTCCTCATAAAAGAGTAATTAAGTCACACGTTAAGCATGCACGCCACCTGGAAGGAAAAAAAACACGATTGAACTCTCCTGAACCCTCACGCCGCCTAAGCCATCGCCTGTTTAGCTAGCCCAGGGGAAGAAATAATAGAAGGAAAAGAAAAGGAATCCTGTTTGAGCGAGGCAATAAAGGTTTTGGTGATGGATTGTTTCTGAGGTCAGGGATGTTGGGAGAGGTAATGATAGGTCAAGAAAATTGCAAAACAAGTGAGATATTAGTTAAAATGATATTAAGGACGGTGAAGATTATAGTTATATTCAACATAATACAGTAGAAATCTTGTTATCTCTTCCTATGGATTGTTTCTGAGGCCAGGGATGTTGGAAGAGGTAATGACAGGTCAAGAAAATTGCAAAACAAGTGAGATATTAGTCAAAATAATATTAAGTACGGTGAAGATTAGAGTTATCAATATCAAAAAGTAAAAATATATTCTGTTATCTCTTCCTAGAAATATGTTTATGGATAGCAATTTTCTCCATTAACTCATTTTTCATATTTGTTCGATATTTTGCTCAGAATAGCAGTCGCTGGCCTTAAGCATTTATTATTTGACTGAGTGATGTGCCAAAAAAGTCGAAAAGTAATGATTTGCTTCTAACATTCAATAATACGATGCTATGATTTAAACATAACTTCAGATAGTAAATACAATATTACCTAATTGGGATGTATGTTTGAAGGCTTAAGTATTATCTTGAGTGTAGCATCTTGTAAATGGGCTTTGTTGATGTATTTAAGATGCAGACCAACACTTAATGGCCCCAAGATAATGTTTTCCTCCCTCGCACCACTAAAGCTGCTCTATTATCGTGTGCAGTATGCAAATAAGATGGACAAAAAAAATATGAACATTTGCATAGCCGTACATATTCTTGACTGATAATCTGAATAACTTTCTTAACTTTATCTTAATATTTGCAAGTAAATGGCATTTTCTTTATCTTTTTGAATTATTTGAGTTAAAAGTGATTGTTGATTTTTTTTACATATACAGTCTACTTCGTTTACTGATTTTTTTATCCTTACCTCCACTCACATTCATATTTGTAGCTCCTTTATATATCAAATTAGTGTTATATATAAACAACATGCTACCTTTTTATAGCTAATCCCATTTCGTATTCCTTATTATACAGAGCCTAACGATTTTTAATGTTCTAACTATTGTCTTACTTTATTATCGTTGAAAAGTTGCCTGGGTGCCTTGGGTTGTCAGGGTGTGGAGGGTGTGCTGGGTGGCGGGTTTCAGAAGCCGCGCCGGGGCAGGGCAGGCAGGGGATGTGGAGCCTCGGGACCCGGCGTACCTATAACAGGTGTAGCTAATGACAGGTGAGAAGGCAGCTAATAGGCAGGTGTGTGTGCGTATATGTTAAGAAAGAGAGAGAGAGAGAGAGAGATAATATTATCGTGTGTGGCGCACCCTGGCGGCGCCATTAACAGAGCACGCCCGGCCACCCCTTAAACAGGATAATCATGTCAGCCTCAACCTTGCCGAACCTTGAAACGTTCCACCTCACACCACAACGTGCTTACAATGTAATGCACACACACACACACACACACACAGTCACACACACACACGCCGCCTGCGTGGTCAAATAGTTTAGAGCGCATGTTAGGCTATTCCGTGGTCGCGCCTTCGATCCCCGCTCGCTCTTGGGGATTATGCACTAACAAATGTGGGCGGTTATTGCCCCCTTGAACAAGGGGATGGGGTGTGTGAAACGTGTGAGGTCCCAGCATTACCCAAAGATCGATCACTACGAGCTCCACGCTCTTTCTAGGTGGGTAAAATTGAAGATCGCGAGTCCAGCTCGCGTGGGCAAGAACGTTGTTGCACACACACACCACACACACACACACACACACACACACACACACCACTGTAATTACCAAACTTCCCCTTCTTCATTTTTATGGATTTTTTCCTGCCTCTTTCTTGTCCTTTTCTGTCTCCTTTCCTGTTTCTCTCTCTCTCTCTCTCTCTCTCTCTCTCTCTCTCTCTCTCTCTCTCTCTCTCTCTCTCTCTCTCTCTCAAGAACTTTGAGGAAATGAACGAGCGCAGAAAGCGAGAGAGAGAGAGAAAGAGAGAAAGAGAGAGGTGTCCCTGTTGGTTTTCCCTGGCAATATGTATGTACGCGCACACACACACACGCACACGCACATACACATATACAGACGTTCGAAATCCACAAGTCTTAAGTGTTTGAGATCAACCTTGGAGAACTCCCGAATGGTGGGGGAATCTCTCTCTCTCTCTCTCTCTCTCTCTCATCTCTATCTCTATCTCTCTCTCTCTCTCTCTCTCTCTCTCTCTCTCTCTCTCTCTCTCTCTCTCTCTCTCTCTCTCTCTCTCTCTCTCTCTCTCTCTCTCTCTCTCTCTCTCTCTCTCTCAGTCTTTTATTGCTGCAGATGAAAGTCATCTTGGCATATTTTTCCTTCTTTCTCCCATTTTAATATCCTCGTTTTCTTTTGTCTTTCGCCTCTTCCTCCTCCTCCTCCTCCTCCTCCTCCTCCTCCTCCTCCTCCTCCTCCTCCTCCTCCTCCTCCTCCTCCTCCTCCTCCTGTCCTCGTCCCCTCCTCCTTTCCTCTCCCCTCCTCCTCTTCTTCCTCCTCCTCTTCCTCTTCCTCGTCTTCCTCTTACTCTTCCTCCTCTAAGCCAGCCTGGAGAGTTATTGTGGGTGTTCATCTTGGTCCCATCAGCTCCTCTCACCTTTCTTGGGTTATCGTAAAGCAAGCTGAAGGTCAAGGTGGAAGGCAGGTTAATTAACGACCTCCTCCATACCTCCCCCGGATCTCCCCAGGTGTAGCTACATACATATATTCATGCATACATACATACATACATACATACATGCATACACACGTAAGCGTTCATCCATATTCAAACATTGCATCTAAATGGAAGTGATTATTAGGTGGCTTCGCGTCTCATTAAAATATGAATAGGGATTTTGATAGACTAATAAATGAATATAGAATCGCGGACACACACATACCCACACGCACGCGCACACACACACACACCACACACACACACACACATACACACATACACACACACACACACACACACACACAAAATATTCCACATGGTAAAAAGAAAAAAACATGTACGTATGTATATATTTTGCAACATTTGAGTACAAACAGGTAAAACGTAGATAAAAAACCCCAGCAGATTTCTCCCAAACTTCTAACTTGAATGAAATCACATTCACTTAACTCTTGAACAAATATATTCTAGCCTTAGGGCAGGGGTGAGGGAGGCAGGTGGCAGGGGATGAAGGGGTAGTAGTAGGAGGTCCTGTAGTGTTGAAGGATTTTGACAGGGTAAATAAGGGGGTGTAGATGATGTGGGTAGGAGTAACGGGGAGAGATGAAGGCACAGAAGCTTGTAGCGAGGGTGTACAAGGAAGGGTTTGAGAGGATGGAGGGGGAGGGGAGAGAGGTCTTGAGTGTGGGAAAGGCCTGTCAGTTCTATATGCTGGAGTGGTGGGAAAGAAGGGGTGTAGGGGGCGGCAGCGTGCGTTTGTGGGGGTTCCAAGGGGTGTGTAGGACATTAGCATACATCTGCATATTATATGATACCGCAAGGTTGGGGGCAGGGGAGGGAGGCTGAAAAAAATAGGTTTACGTTACCCTCCACATCACAACTTGGGTTTATGTTGTTGATTTAAGGTTTGTGATATAATAGGAGGGTGTTTTTTCTTTGTTATTGTTGTTGACTGGAGTTTAAATGTAGTGTTTTTGTTCTTGTTAATGGTCTTCTTCCACTTCTTCTTCTTCTTGTACGTTGTCTGTTTTTCGGTTTCAAATGTATGTTTTCTGCGAAGGAATTTGTGTTTGAATCTTAAGTAACTGTGTCAACTTTAAGGTGATCACTCTGCTCTGTTTGCTTGTCTGTGTTTGTCTTCCTGTCTGTCTGTCTATCAATCTCCCACTTTTTCTGTTTCCTTTTCCTCTTTTTTTTACTTAAAGATTTAGGTTCTCTCTGTAACCTTGTCTGTCCGTTTGTCTACCCCACTATCTCTCTCTCTCTCTCTCTCTCTCTCTCTCTCTCTCTCTCTCTCTCTCTCTCTCTCTCTCTCTCTCTCTCTCTCTCTCTCTCTCTCTCTCTCTCTCTCTCTCTCTCACACACACACACACACACACACACACACACACACACACACACACACACACACGCTCGCTCAAGGCACCTCCACCTCCCTATCTCCTCCCCCCAACCCCCCAACATCACACTAGGCCTCTTCAGGATTGCATTATTTATCAGAATCCTCCGTAGATCCCTTCAGATTACGCTAGATCCTCACGGAGTCTGCTAGGATCGATCTCAGACGGTACTGCCAGATTGGAGTCTTTTCCTTCCGATATAGTTACGTACGTGTAGTGGTGCCAATTAAAAACATGGGGTGCTATAGGAAGGAAGGTGTGTTTGTAAGTGTGTGTGTGTGTTTGTGTGCGTGTGTGTGTGTGTGTCTTTCAGAACATACCAGGTGTTCTCTCTCCCACGGTAAAGATGCCGAGATGTGGCGCGGCAGGAGGAGGAAGAAAGTAAAGGAAGGGAAGGGTATGTCTGGCAGGAAGGGAAGGTGAGAGAGAGAGGAGAGAGAGAGAGAGAGAGAGAGAGAGAGAGAGAGAGAGAGAGACCTGCCTGAGGGAGTTTATGATTCCGGAACTCTCAAATATTATACTCCTTGGTCTCGTTTTCTTTTTCTTTTTTTTCTTTTCTTTTTTCTGCATCGTCCGCCAGAAGCTGAGTCTCGGGGAAACTGAAGCTAATATTTAAGGAGAACTTGAGGACACGACATGTGCGCAAATATTTATACTGGCAAACACGCACACACACACACACACACCACACCCACACCACACACACACACACACACACACACACACACACACACACCACACACCACACACCACACACACACACACACAACGCACAGAGGCCGTCACGAATACTATAGATACACACACACACACACACACACACACACACACCACACACCACAGCCGC
Source organism: Chionoecetes opilio (assembly GCA_016584305.1). Classification (NCBI taxonomy): domain Eukaryota; kingdom Metazoa; phylum Arthropoda; class Malacostraca; order Decapoda; family Majidae; genus Chionoecetes; species Chionoecetes opilio. The sequence goes on along the minus strand of JACEEZ010020498.1, from coordinate 61,955 downwards.
ACAACTATGACACACACACACACACACACACACACACACACAACACAACACACACACAACCACAACGTCAAATCACATGTAACTGAGAAAAACACACATCCTTCAGATCCCTCAGACCCTTGAGAGCAGGCGGCGGCATGGGCGGCGGCACCTCCTGACTCACACGGGCGGGGTGAGTGGGGGTGAGGGGTAAGGCAAGGCCGGACTGATGACGGCGAGGGCTGGGCGGTGAGTGGGGTGGTGACAGTGAGGGTGCGTGGGTGAGTGAGGGGTAGTGGTGCGGGAGGGGTGGAGGTGGTAGTGAGTGGACTGAGGGAGGTTTGGACTCTTAGGAGGGGTGGAGTTAAGAGTGGACGAGGTATAGTGGAGGTGGTGTTAGCAGTGGCGGGTGGAGTGGTGGAGTGAAGGGTGGATGAGAATGGATGAGTGTGGGAAAGCAAAGCACTTACTGTTGCGTTTTCCTGCCCTTGCACGCTGCCCTTTACCTGTGTGTATGAGGCACGTTTGTATCTTTTTCTCTTACGCCGATATATTTACCTTGAAAATTTCACGACTACTATTAGAATACAATGAAAAAAAGGACGTCTTAGGTGGCTCATAGTAGTCATTTGTTGTTGTCGTCGTGTTGTTGTTGTCGTTTCTCGCGCCATTAAGCAGTTAAGAGAGGAACGAGTTACTTATCAGCGTCGTCACCATAAAAGCGATAATTCTTATGTTGACACCGATTTGTCACGCTTTTAGCCTTCTGCGGGAGTGACACCACCACCAACGCCACCACGTCTGCCCCCCTGCACACACACACACACACACACACACACACACACACACACACACACACACATACATACACACATGTCATCTCCACGCCCTTCTCCCCTTACTCAACCCGACGTCCTCTCTCACCAGCCCACCGACTCTTCTCATTGTGATCCTTCAGTTTTCTATTCTCTTTCTTCCTTCCTTCTTTAACCTCGAAACACATACCCACACTCTCTCCTTCCTCATCCTCCTTACACTCCACGCCACTCCCCATACCCTCCTTCATCTCCTCCCTCTCCCCTCAGCCCCTGCCTCCCCTCCCTCTCCCCTCAGCCCCTTCCTCCCCTCCCTCTCCCCTCAGCCCCTTCCTCCCCTCCCTCTCCCCTCAGCCCCTGCTTCTCCCCTCAGCCCCTGCCTCTCCCCTCAGCCCCTGCCTCTCCCCTCAGCCCCCGCCTCACGTCCCCAGCCCCAGATAGCAGTGCAGGCTGTCCATTCAGGCCCTCCAGCTCACCATCTCGGGAATGCTATCTGGTTTCTGTCTCGCTGTCTCGGTCCGCCACACACCGACCCAGAAGCGACCAGATCACCTCCCCTCCCCCCCTGCAACTGTCCCCCAACACGTCCCATCCCCTCATACCCCTCCTCATCTCCTCCCTGATCCCTTCTTCGTCCCCTGTACTCCTCCTCCTCCTCCTCCTCCTCCTCCTACGAGTACTCCTCCTATGATGTTTTGTCTCGTTCATTCCAAGCCAGAACAAGAGTTTCTGAATATCTCGATAATTACTCATCATTCCACAATTCCTTATGGAGATTTGTGTGTACGGCGTAGGAAAAAAATGGTCAGCGGTGAATTCTAATTATGTTTTGGTTTTGGCGTCTTGTCGGCGGCGGCGCGTTCACCTGGCTGGCGGGAAGGAATGATTTGCTTCTCTCGTATCTCCTGAACGCAGATTATTTGTCATCGAGGCGTGTCGGATGCTGCAAGATGTCCCCCCCCTCTCTCTCTCTCTCTCTCCCTCTCTCTCTCTCTCTCTCTCTCTCTCTCTCTCTCTCTCTCTCTCTCTCTCTCTCTCTCTCTCTCTCTCTCTCTCTCATGGGTTCACATCCCCTCAGGTGGTCCGAGGTCTGCCCACACTCCCCCAGCCGCGCCTCCGTCACCGCCGTGCCTGGCCAAGGCGATGCTAATAGCGTATTTATGGGTGCCGGTGAGCTACGGCGGCTCCAGAGTTATGTTGGGAACTCGGCCGGAACACGAGGCCAGCCAGTGAGGCATCCAGCTGGTCCTGTCACCCGCCATTCCTCTTCCTTCCTCCGTTAGTCATGCGCTCGACTCCTATGTCTTCCTGGTCTTCCTCCTCCTTCCTCCTCCTCGCACGCCTCTGTCCTCAGCCAAGGTCAATAGCATAACCGTTGCTTGTGCATCAGACATCCGCTCACCTTCTTTTGATCTTCCTCTTGTCTACATTCTTTACCTGCTCTTCGTCATTATCCTCGTACTCCTCTTCTCTTTGCGTCGGGTTTTCTTGTCTTCCTTCCTCTTCTCCTCCATCTTCCCCACGTTGTATATCGTGTACATCATCTCTCGCCGTCCCGTTCCCAGGTTTCCACGCACCTGTTCCCAGTCAACCCATCGCTTTCTTTCTGGCCACTCACACACTCGGTCGCCTTGCCTCCCAGCCTCTCAGACACACCCACCAAAAAACACAAAACACGCCACGCTCATCCGTCAACCTCCCATCCCTCCCGGCCGCCCGTACAGCCGCGCAAATCCCTTCTCAGCCTGACTCACCCACTGCTCCTCACCGATCGCAGCCGCCCATTCCATGTAGCGAGTCACCCAGCGTCGCAATCAGGCAGCTTGTCATGTCGCCAGTCAGTCCACCGCAGCGTCCGACACTCAGCCTGTCATTAGGGCATTGGACAACGTAATCGTGCATCTCCTAAGGTCTCAAGCGCGCAAACCAGTCATCAGAGAACTTATCCAAGACGCACTATACCTAACCCACCCACGTCCGCCATACCCTATAATGTTACCCACCTCCTCCTATATTATCCGACCTACCGTGCTAAAAAAAGTACACTACCAACCTAACACTAATCACACTACTAAACTAACCTAACCTAACCTAACCCACCTACACCCGCCATACCCTATAATATTACCAACCTTCTCCTATATTATCCAAGCTACCGAGCTAAAAAAAATACACTACTCAAAGGAAACCCGAATTAGTAAAGGCTTTTTTCTTATCTCTCCCTCTTTTCTACTCTCCTTTTTTACTGATGAGCTGGGACGGATTTATGAATGTAGTTTTGAAGTGGTCCAAAATTAACAATCATCGGTATGGGAGGAAGAAGGGCGGCTCCAAAAGGTCGTACAGGATTGCCGTGCGTTGATGTGGGTCTTAAGTGGGTTGTTGATGGAGCGAGGGATGCCAGGCGACGGGGCAGGAACGTCGCTTCATTAGCTTACGAGGCCTCACCTGTTTTGTTTATCCATTGGGGGTCTTCAAAAACTTGTCCCATGAAGGTTAGAGAGGAGGCGAAGGTGAGCTGGAAATTCTCTCTCTCTCTCCTCTCTCTCTCTCTCTCTTCTCTCTCTCTCTCTCTCCTCCTCTCTCTCTCTCTCTCTCTCTCTCTCTCCTCTCTCTCTCTCTCTCTCCTCTCTCTCTCTCTCTCTCTCTTCTCTCTCTCCTCTCTCTCTTCTCTCTCTCTCTCTCTCTCTCTCTCTCTCCTCTCTCTTCCCTTTTCTCCTCTTCTCTCTCTCTCTCTCTCTCTCTCTCTCTCGTGCCCCTGTCCACTAAATGTTTTCTTAATGTCGACACTCTAACGGTGAAAACAAAATGAAAAGACGAACGAGGGATACTTTCCAAACTCATCCAATTCCCTTGAAGTCTCCCCAGAGAGACATAGAAAAGGGGGATGAGGGTCAAAAAAAGGAAGGGAGAGTGTGGCTGGGAATAACGATGGGGTAAATGGAGGCCAAGATAAATGGGTGAAAAGAAATACAATAAGGGCAGAGGGGAACTATAACTGAAACGAATGGAAAGAATAAAAAATAAAAACAAGAATATGACACTAAAAGAGGTAAAAAGTTGAGGAAAACGTAGAACTAGACATTGAAATTTGAATTAGAAAAACACGATGTAAAGTATAGGAAATAAAAAGACAGAAATAAGAATACAACGACGAAGACAAGCAAGAGTAAGACACTAAAATCAATACAATTTTGTTGAGAAGAACATAAAACTGGACGTTGAAATTTTAGTAAGAAAAACACGATGCAAAGTATAAGATATAAAAACCCAGAAATAAGAACACGACGACGAACAGAAAAGGCAACGAAGAGGAAGAAGAGTTTAAGGACTTCTCGTTTTATGTTCGTGGAGGATTTGAAACGCCTGTCTCCCTTTCGATATATGGTTAGTGACGGCCGAATTAGGGGAGTGTGACAGCTTCGTTATCTGTGTTATGGTTCGGTTAAGGAGCCGCTGACTTCTAGTGGAACAAATTAAAAGGATTCACAGCCATCCCTCTCAGATTACGCCTAAGGGAGAGAGGGAGAGAGAGAGAGAGAGAGAGAGAAGGGGTGTTAGTACAGATGAGGAATGATGACAGAGTACAAGGAGTGAGGAGGAGAGGGAAAGTGGAAGCGTGGGAGGGAGAAACAAATCCTCCTGAACGTAACATATGTAAATGTAGGAGTACAAGGTCTCTCTCTCTCTCTCTCTCTCTCTCTCTCTCTCTCTCTCTCTCTCTCTCTCTCTCTCTCTCTCTCTCTCTCTCTCTCTCTCTTACGCTGGAAACAAAAAAAAATAAAACAATACTTCCTTTTAGCCTTGACCACCTCTACCAACAACAACAACAACAGTAACGTTAGCATACCAATCGCACACGTGAGTCAACAAATACAGGAGGTAGAGGAGGAGTCTTTTTCATTATTGCTGTTGTTAAAATGCTCTTCCCTCACGCCCCTGGGGATCAGTGCCATGAGGGTGCCATGAGGGTGCCACGGGAGTGTCTCAGGACGAGGTAGAGTCAAGCTGCCTTGAAGTAAAAGTGATACCCAATCCACCTCACCGACCCCATAAAATTCTCTCTTCTCTCTCTCTCTCTCTCTCTCTCTCTCTCTCTCTCTCTCTCTCTCTCTCTCTCTCTCCTCTCTCTCTCTCTCTCTCTTTCTCTCTTCTTCTCCTATTTCCTTCTTTCCCTCCTTTAACCCACCATCTCACTCTGCTCTTCCCCCTCCTTCTATTTCCCTAACCTACCTCATCCTACCTCCATTTTTTTTTTTTTTATATTTTTCTCCCTTTTTCACCGTGCGTCCCGGAGCGTTGCAGCGGCGGATTGTCTAAAGGGAGACTTAATTCTCTTGTTGTCGAGGCTGATCCTGTCGCTGAGGCGTATCGGAACCTGTCTTATAGTGAGCCTCCCTCCTTTCATCCTTCCCTTCTCTTCATTCTTTCTTCACCCTACTCCTCCTCCTCTTCCTCCTCCTTCCTTTTCTTTTCGTCTGTCTTCACCCGCTGCTCTTCCCTCGTCTTCTCTCCTCTCCGGGCCGCCGTGTCGTGTTGTCCTCGTGTACCTTCCTGACGGTCGAAGATGGAGTGAAGTTTGTATCTGATCTTGTGGATGACTTAAGGGGTGTGGAGAACAGAAGATAAAAGTCTTGGTATAAGGTACATGCCCTGCTGAGAGAGAGAGAGAGAGAGAGAGAGAGAGAGAGAGAGAGAGAGAGAGAGAGAGAGAGAGAGAAAGCAGTAACCCTGGCAGGAGGTCATGAGCGCCAGGGACACGCGGCACCTCCCCGTCGTGCTTCACTCGAGGTTTCCAACTCGTAATAACGCAAGTAATTAGTCAGCCTTGGGCGGCCGCGGGAGGCACAGGAGGGTTGAGTCACAGAGGAGTCGGGCAGAGTCGCCCACAGCGCAGCGCCGCCTTGTCGTCGCCGCCCACGAGACGCGGCACATCCCGTGACCTTAATTAGTGAACCGAGACTCATCAGAGAGAAATTTCTCCCTCGACCTCTGTGCCCGCTGACTTTTATATATATGTATACTTATATATGTGTATTTCTGTGTGTGTGTCTATTTACCTCTATATATTTATCTCTATCTATATGTCTATCTATATATCTACCTATTTATATGTATATCTATCTATATCTATCTATCTATCTATCTATCTATCTATATATATATATATATGCTATATATATATATATATATATATATATATATATATATATATATATATATATATATATATATATATATATATATATATTATATATATATACAAGCAATAATGTCTACATTCCATGGGTACGAATTCCTGCATTATTGCATATCTCCATAAATACGTAGCCTCCATCTGTATTGAAATGTATTTCCCATTGTTGCAGAGCTGCTGGAGGCGCCCCTCACGCCCCGCCTTCAGGAACCTGAACGTGCGGCGAGAACAGAGGAGCTCGTCAGCCTCCCCAGGGAGCAACATTCCCGCCAGAAAAAGACCATCTGAAAGACATTAGCGTTTCCTTCAGCCACACGGCAAGGTGCGAAGTGAATGAAAAACTCTCAGGAGAAAATTATTTGGCAAAAATTCCTCGACTGAGGTGAAGTGAAAGTGGGCCTTGACCCCCTGGCGGCGCTGGGCGGCCTGCAGCGGCAGGCGGCGAGTAGGCCTGACGGGAGGAAGGAAGCCCCGCCGCGAGGAGGTGACGTCACTAGCAGGAGGTCTTGCCGAGGATGTGCTGAAGGGCCGCCGCCATGGAGCCGCCCGCCGCCCTCCTGCTGCTGGCCGTGGCGGGTCTCGCCGCGCGGCCCGCCGCCTGCCTCCACACAGGTGAGTGCACGCTCCCCTCAACCTTATTAAATATTGAGCGGCAGAAGTCTACCTTCAGCATAGTGATCTTCTCTGGCGTCTTGTTCAATGATGCAAGTGATATCATGCGCGTCCGCTGAGGCGAGGGAAGTGATTGACGTTTCATGTTATTTAAATGCGGAAAAAAAAAAAAGTGGAATGAGGAATAAAATTACAGTGAAACAATAGAATGTGGGATGGGGGAAGAGGCCTGTCTGACGGCCTTTCTCCCCGTTCCCTCTCCTTTCCGCTCCTCTCTCCTCTCCTCCTCTCCTCTCATCCCCTCCCCTCCTCCGCCTCCCACCATGACCTGAAGTTTCTTAGATCAGCCAAATACGGATTTTAGCATCAGTGGAGTCAAGTTCCCTGTTCCTTAAACTGACTTACCCTCTGACCCCTCCCTCTCCCCTCTCACTCCTCTCCCCTCACACCCCTCCTCTCCTTTCCTCTCAGTAGCCCTTTTTCATCTTCTACCGTGACTCCTGCCCCCCCCCCTCTCTCTCTCTCTCTCTCTCTCTCTCTCCTCTCTCTCTCTCTCTCTCTCTCTCTCTCTCCTCTCTCTCTCTCTCTCTCTCTCTCTCTCTCCTCTCTCTCTCTCTCTCTCTCTCTCTCTCTCTCTCTCTCTCTCTCTCTCTCTCTCCTCTTCTCTCCTCTCTCTCTCCTCTCTCTCTCTCTCTCTCTCTCTCTCTCTCTCTCTCTCGCTCTCTCTCTCTCTGTAAGCCTCGTGTTTGCCTTTCACCTTTTTCACCCTTCTGTCGTATTTCTCACCCTCTCTACCTTCGTCAAAGTCTTCCTCCTCTTCCTCCTATCCCTCCTCCTCCTCCTCCTCCTCCTCCTCCTCCTCCTCCCTCGGTGCCTCCCGTTGCCTCACCCCACCATTATACCTCCTTACCTTTCTCCTCCTCACCTATCATCTCTCCCTGTATAGCCAATGACTTACTTCACAGCTTCCAACGCACCTTGATTTATCTCCTTGCAACAACAATATCTCTCTCTCTTCTCTCTCTCTCTCTCTCTCTCTCTCTCTCTCTCTCTCTCTCTCTCTCCTCTCTCTCTCTCTCTCTCTCTCTCCCTTCTCTCTCTCTCTCTCTCTCTCTTTTCTTGTTATTTCACTCCTATTTTATCTAACTCTTCTTTTATCCATATATAACGCTCCATCTCGCCCTTCTCCTCCTCCTCCTCCTCCTCCTCCTCCTCCTCTTCCACCTTCCTCCTCTCTACTTACTAACGGGAAACAAAACAAACAGAAAGACCTCCGCCGAGATGAAAATGCCCGCAGAGATTTTTCTTTTTTCATAGGAATGTTGTAAAGTAGAATTGCAAACTCATCGGCTTGGAGAGAGAGAGAGAGAGAGAGAGAGAGAGAGAGAGAGGAGAGAGAGAGAGAGAACATACGCAGGATGCATATTATACTCCACATCCTAACTCTATCATCTCTTAAGAGGATTTTCTCCTTTTGCCCTTTTGCTCCTTCCTCCTCCTCCTCCTCCTCCACCACCTCCTCCTTATCTTCCTTGTCCTCTCTCTTCTCCTCCTTATCTTTTTTCACCTCTCTCTCCTCCTCTCTCAGTAAGCTTCAAATAAACCAACGTTAACATCTTTTACGGCCCTCTTTTATACCGTCAAAACTTCAGGGCGTTCCTAAGTGAAAGATACTACATAAAAACATCAATAAAATGCGCACCGCCTTTGTGTCAAATCCTAAAGAACTTGAAAGAAACTTCATAAGATTTGAACACTCGTAGTCGTCTCCCGGAACTGTCTCTAAGCTTGTTGCAGGAATGTTTTTTTTCCTTCAAAGCTTTTACGAATAACTTTTTTCTGAAAGCATTAAGATTCGGTCTTACGCTTCCCTCGACCTGCTGCTAGCTATTCCCATGGGATAAGAAAGATGTATTTGAAGAGTTAAGTGTGTTGCAAGCGTACGTGTGTAGGATTTTAGTAACTGCAGACTTGATTTTGCACGAGATAAGGAAATAATAGATGTAAGAAGTAATGATAAAAGTAGATACAAACAAAAATAATTGAAAAAAATGTAAGTCAAAATCAATTGGGATATCTGGTAACTGCAGACTTGATTTTATATGAGGTAAGAAAATAGATGCAAGAAGAAGTAATAAAAAACAAAAATACAAACCAAGTATAATATAGTATATAGGCAAGTAGTATAATTGCAAACAAAATCTATAAAAATGTACTTATAAAATCCACAAGCACAGCGAGTAATAAAAAAAACCGCTAAACAAACCGACAAACAGATAAACACCAAATCAAACACATCTCTACTGCTGTCCCTTTAATTAGATATCGGTGAGCCACGAAAAAGAGAGATAAAAGATAAGCACCATAAAGCTAGATACCTGTAAGAGCGCGTCCCATTAGCGCCCAATTGACAGCGCAGTTCAAGGTAGGTAGTTTACGAGGCGATCGAAGTATTTTGGGTGCTTTGGGTCCGACGCATTCAGTCAAGGTTCGATATCGGATGTTCAAATCGGGGGATGGTGTTTTGTATAGAGTGAGAATTTTTATGTGTGAATGAATTTTACTGGTGCCTGGGAGAAGGGGAAAGGGGTAATAAGGATGAAGAAAGGAAAGGTGGATTGCGATATAAGTAAGGGGATAGAGGTAGAGGAGAAAAGATATAGGTTATGAGGTAAGGAACGACAGGGTAGGAAGAAGGAAAGGAAACTGGAGAAAGGAAGAAGGAAAGGGAAGGGACAGAGGGATTGAAAAATATATATAAAAAAAAGAAAAAAAAAAGAAGCGTGTATTGAAAAGAGTTGAGTTTAAGTTCGTATTTGTTTTTTTATTCGTAGTTTTCATTCTTTTCATTC
>JACEEZ010020498.1:42500-47500 GCA_016584305.1 Chionoecetes opilio | reverse complement strand
GGTGCCCGCCCACTCCACCTCCTCGGACTTCCTGGTGGGCGGCCTGGTGGCCTTGGGCGTGGTATTCGGGGTGGTGCCTGTCACGCTGTGTGTCCTCTACTACCGCTCGAGGCTCACCAGGAAGGCCAGCAAGATCTCACTCTCCAAAGCCAACGGCGGAGAGACCAAGAAAGTGTCCATGAAGATGAAGGACTTGCACATTAACATGAACCTCTCGCAGCTCTCGAACGGGTACTCCCGCGCTAAGGGCAACCTTTACGGTCACGTTTCCATGGATGAGGAAGGGTCTGCCATGTACCAGGAGCCTTACAAAGGTCCGCTGCACAACCCTGGTTACCACACCTTGGGCCACACCGTGCACCCCCCCGACGTGCCCCTCAAGTGCCCTCTGCCCCCGGATACGGATGATTCGGTGGATTACGCTGTTCCCGGCATGAACGTGACGCCGCCCCCGCCCTTCTCCGATGTGTACTCAGCTCCGCCCCCCGTCCCTCTAACGCGGCCGCCCATGACGAAGAGCTTGCCTTTAGACTATCCCACACTACCCCCACCCACTCCACCCATTCCTCCTCCTCCCAAGCAACACTACTTCACCGCCTCTCAGGTATGTCAGCCCATTAGCATCCAGGGAGCCGCAGGCAACGTTGCCTTCGTAGTCACTGAAGACACGGAACTGACACAGGCGCGATGCGTTCCAGAGATTGCAGGAAAGAACCTCAGGGTGCTGGAAACGTTGGGTGAAGGTATGTTTGGCAGCATCCAGATCTGTGAGATGCGCGGCGCGTCCGGCGGCAAAGCTGAGACTGTGCTGGTGAAGTGCCTCAACAGCAGAGTTGATGAGTCGGTGAGGGAAGAGTTCCTGCAGGAAGCACAGGTGTTGAGCTGCATGAACGACATCAATGTGGTTGAGCTGGTAGGCCTGACAGCCCAGGAGCCGCTCTGCATGATCCACGAGTACCTGGAGCACGGAGACCTTCATCAATTCCTTCGAAGACACGCGCCTGAAAACCCAACTGGCGTAATACAAAGAGCTGCCTTCAAGGATGGCAGCGAAAGTCCTGTGCTCAGTTACGGGGCTCTCGTGTACATAGCGACGCAGGTGGCCTCGGGGATGAAGCACATGGAAAAATTAAACATTGTCCACAGAGACCTGGCAGTGCGAAACTGTCTCGTTGGTCAAGATCTCCTCGTGAAGGTATCTGACCTGGCGATGAGCCAGAACAGGTTCCACAGAGACTACTGCCGCGTCAGCGAGGAAAGCACGCTGCTGCCGGTGCGGTGGATGGCGTGGGAGTCGGTGCTGCAGGGCAGGTTTTCCAGCAAGAGTGACGTGTGGGCATTCGGCGTCACACTATGGGAGATTCTGACGCTGGCCCGTCAGCAGCCTTACGCTGAACTCAGCGACGACGGGGTGCTGGAGAACGTGTCTCACTGCTGCCACGGCGACGGGTCCGGCATGATGGTGCTGCCGCAGCCGCCACTGTGCCCGCGTGAGATGTACGACATGATGACCGCCTGCTGGAGGCCCGGTGACCGGCAGCGGCCGCCCTTCTGGGAGGTGCTCATGTTCCTCCAGCGCAAGAATCTCGGCTACTGCCTCGACTACCCGGAGTGACGTGCTTCCGGTTCCTAGTGTTCCTTAAAGATGATCTTCCTTTGACCTCTGGCGCCCAAAGTATAGCAGGTCATTTCCCCGACGAGTGTTCACACTGCCCGCCGCGGCAGTACTGGATGTTGTGTGACTCATGCAATTATGAGTATTTACACAACTAAGAATCACTATATTAGCGAGAACTTACGTGTCTTCTGTTGTGTTATCGTCACTGGAAATTGAACCTGTGGTACGCAACCATGGCATTTTCTTGACAGGCTTGTTATCCATGACTTTTTACTGTGCTAGAGCTGAAGACTGACTGAAGCTTGAAAATATGAATCAGTGAACAATGAGTGAGGGTCGACTACCTCAGCGATGAGGTACTTTGACCCTAAGCAAAAAAGAAAGGCAAAAAAAAAAAAAAAAAATCTCAGTGTAAGGCGAGGGTAGTGTTGGAGGGGTGAGTGTGAGGACAGTGACTCGCGCAATGGTGTGCCAAAGTGTTGGTTGGGGCTGAGGGGCGGGCGGCACACCTCACTGACGGGAGAGACGGAGCGCCTGAATCTCCCTCTACAGCCGGTGTTGTGTTGGTTTGTGATTTATCTGTGATATCCTTTAGTCAGGGTCTGGGGCCATATTGGCGTCCAGTGAGCGTCTGTAAATACCACGTGTAATTTCCCTGTGCTGTGAGAGCGAGCACAATCAATGATCACCTTGCTAAACCTGTTACGGGAGAAGTAAGATCACTCAGATGTAAACTATACCATGTAGGAATACGTCACATGCATTATAGTCTGTAGTTTCAGCATTATTTTTTGAGTGTACTAGAAGTTGCTTGCAGTAGTTGGTGTGTGAGCAGCGTGGGAGCAAGTTGCTAGATCGGGTAGTCTTTATCAAGTGGCCTGGTGGGTCCCGTGGCGGCGGCAGGGGCCGGTAGGGGAGTTAGGGAAGTAGTGAAGGACTGCTGAAGTAGTGAGTTCGTCTCGTGTGCCGGCTGAGCCCTGACGAGCCTCAACCTCTTGTATTTTATTCTATAGTTTAATTGACGAGCAAGGCGGCTGTGTGGACATGGGACACCGTTGAGCCTCGCCGCCGCCGACCGAGGTGTGGACAGCGGTGTAGGGTGGCTCTGCCTACTCCCGCTGTCACCCGTCACCGTCAGACGCCTGCTTCGCTCGGCCCTTCAGATACATTGTACTGTCACGTCAAACTTCAGCTATTTCGTTTTGCTACGTAACGAAAAGAAAGACTGATAAAGTATGTGTCATGATTTGTACAGTGAACGAGACAAACAATAAAGATGCACAGTGTTCCTTAAATGTTGACTTCCTATCCTTAACACTCGTATAGTTTATTTTAAATGATAGATTCTGATCGCTTTAGTTCCGTGAAGAAGGATCACGAAGCTTCCTGCTTCCTTCCTTCCTGTGTACCGGCTGGAACATGATTGGTTGAGGAGGCTTCCACACCTCCCTGCCTGGTAAGTGCCAACGATTATATTATCAGCTAATTTATACATGACTCGCCACTCGTTCATATCTCACACCATATACATCGAGTCATTTTTTTATGCTTAATCTATTTATGATGTTCGTTATATCTTGGGATGGAGAATAAAGAGGGAAATTAATGGATGAATAAGTTATGGTGTCTAGCGCGACGCGGAGCCTGTGCCCAGCATAATCTCAAGTGATCGGCATACACTCAAACTCCATTTAGCAGTTCCCCGGCGGGCATTTGACGTGTTTGGTGAGCTTGTGATTAATTTGACATAAACTAGGCCTTTTGAGCTCTACCTGAGGCCCTGTGGTGGCTGTAGCTTGTGTGCCGCCTTCGGAAGACTGGCAGGGAGGCGAAGAAAGGGTCGGTGGCTGCAGGCAACGAGACAGCAATGAGTAAGTGTTATGCTTGAATCGTCATGTTTTGTGCCCTGAGCTGGGTGGCATTGATAACAATGTATAGGCTTTGTATTGATGTGTGTGGAGTTTATTGGAGCAGAGGGAAGTGAGGATAGGGAGGTGGCAGAGTAGGTGTCAGTGGTTGTGGCGTGGCCGTGGCTTTGAGTGGAAATGAGGCGTTAAAATGTAGTTGACTCGGCTGCATGTAAGTACTTGTCACCTCAATGTACTCTTGTTATATTAGTAGTTGTCATTCGCTTGGGGATCAATGCGAGGCTGATTTATACAATGTAAGACAAAGGAAGAATTAAGTCTAGCGAAGGATTCATTACTATTACGTTATAACATGTTTGGTTGTTATTCTGTGGGCAGGGAGAGGAAAGAGTCAGCCAGCCTGCCATAACTTGTCACTACACACTTTTATTCCTTTATTTACTGTACTGAATGGCGTAGGATGAACATGCCAGCTGACGGGGCTCTGTGTAAGGGATGGAAGGGAAGGACTGGGTTTATGGCAGTGTGTATGTTAGTATAGATAAAACAAATAAATTACTTAAAACTGGGTAATGGCAACAGGACTCCCTAGTACTTGACACACCGCTCGTCGTCATCGTTTTTTTTTTTTTTACAAACACCAATTATTCATCAGTTTTCAAGCGTTTCATAACTATTGTTAGGTTGACGCTACTACATTGAAGACATTAAGATACTGTTTAGCAAGATTAGCTGACCATCTATATATTAAAAGTCAATTGATCTAGCAGTTTAGAATCTCTTTACCTCATAACATCTCATAATCGAGAGAAACTGCGCGTGCCATCTCTTTTCCCCCCTCCTTCCCTCCTCCGCCGTTCTAAGTAGAGTGCTCACATTTAGGATACAATACAGGAAATTTGCATTTACCTCCACTACCCCTTCTATAGTTTTGCAATACATTTGTAATCACCAATCGACTCTTGAACCAAATGGAATCTAATTATCCTCTCATCTCCCGTTGTTGCCGTTTTCACAATACGGATGATACTATTTCCCTCCGCGGCGCCCTTCTCCCTCCCCTCCCCTCCCCTCCCTCCTCCACCTCGCTATCACTGTTTCCAGTTTCCACATCACGCGAAACATACGATTACATTCACACATTTAATGGACCCCGAGCAACCCGTTCTTCCACAGTGCAGGATTAAGACCAACTGAATTAAATGCCTTGATTAACATACCACCTCCTCCACCCCCTCCCCACCTAGGGATTTGGGGAGGAGGGGGAGGGTTTAACGAGGGAGGAACCACCACCAGCTAGCAGACCACTCGTTAATCTTATCCTGCGCATCTCTTTACAGCACTGAAGTTTCGGTAAATGTTCGTAAACGTTGGCGAAGCATTGTTTTCACCCACGAAGCGCTGCACTTTTACAATGTTTGATTTATTGCCTCGTTTGAAGCTCTTAGTGTTCATTGTTCCAAGCCTTGCCTAACCTCACCGCAGGAATCTTAGGAAGGGGTTGTGTGTGGCGG
>JACEEZ010020498.1:32500-40000 GCA_016584305.1 Chionoecetes opilio | reverse complement strand
GGAAAGAGGCACTGGGAGGGGAAGAGAGGCAGGAGTTCCGCTCGTGATTGTCTGAGTCTCTAATTGAGCACCGTCTGTCCTGGAGAGAGTACGGGAAAGAGAGAGAGAGAGAGAGAGAGAGAGAGAGAGAGAGAGAGAGAGAGAGAGAGAGAGAGAGAGAGAGAGAGCTTGGAAATGAGAATGTGAGCGAGTCCGTGAATTCAGTCTGCTTTTTCTGTTCTTTAATCCGGGGAAAAACGGATAAAGGAGCGAGTCGACCTGAGCTGAGGGATTCAAGTTATTGTGCTCCGGTGAAAGGCGGACCTACAGTATATTTCCCGCCTTGCTTAGCGTCATATTGCTGAAGTTTGTGGCTGGTCATTTACACATTTCCTTAGAGCATCAGTTTCATTGCGTCGTTCGTAAGTTATTATTCGAGGGTAAAATGGTTCCCTGCTCAATCTATAGTCCAGAGGTCGAGTCTTGTACGTTTGTGGCTGGTTATTTACACATTTCCTTAAAAGTATCAGTTTCATTGCATCGTTCGTCCAAGTTATTTGCTCAAGGGTGAAATGGTTTCTTAATCTATATGTCCAGGGTTCGAGTCTTGTACGTACGCCGTTGACACCCAGCCACCTAATCTTCTACTCCTACCTGTCATGATTGGGCGGGAAATAAGCACCTGTCTGCACCAGGGCACTTATTTACCTGCTTGTCAAGATACGCGTCAAATAAGTAGTAAAGGTACGAACAATAAAAAAAGATACGCGTCAAATAAGTAGTAAAGGTACGAACAATAAAAAAGATACGCGTCAAATAAGTAGTAAAGGTACGAACAATAAAAAAGATACGCGTCAAATAAGTAGTAAAGGTACGAACAATAAAAAAGATACGCGTCAAATAAGTAGTAAAGGTACGAACAATAAAAAAGATACGCGTCAAATAAGTAGTAAAGGTACGAACAATAAAAAAAAAAGTAGTAAGTCCACTCTATAGTCTATTTTTTTTAACGAGGCAAAAAATCCTGCCCCCTTGTTGCTTCCTGACTGATATTTGATGCCAGGAGAAGGGAATATTACACTTCTTCTTAATTTCTGTTGTATTTTATCATATTTAACCATAGTATCAGGTAAACATAGGCATCATTTTAAGCATGAGACCTTAAGACAGCATGGAATTTTTGCCTTGTTATAAAAAATAGACTCTAGTTCGTGTGACCTTGAGTCCTTACACGTGTCCACTATACGTCCACCTTTACCCGTGCTACTCAGAATACCTATGGACTCAACGCTTGATCCACGACCCTTAAACCTCATCATTAGACTACTGCTTGCTTGATACAGTCCTTCCTAAAGCCAGTGGTATAGAGCTCCCTGCCTTTACTTAATACCTCCTTCCTCCATGCCCTCCCTCTCCTCCATAAGCATCACCATTCATCTATTTTCACCTACTATATTCCTCCTAAAGCCAGTGATATAGAGCTTCCTGCCTTTACTTTTTACCTTCCTCATCCCTCCTTCCTCCATAAGCATCGCCATTCGTGTATTTTCAACGTCTATATTCCTGTCATTCCCACATGTGCTCTCACCACACATTTTTTGAGCTTCTTGCCTTTATTTTTTACCTCCTTCCTTCCTCCCTCCTTCCTCCATAAGCATCGCCATTCGTGTATTTTGACATTTTCACCGTCTATATTCCTGTCATTCACCTGCGCTCTCACCTCATATTTTTTGACTTACCTGTGAATGCAAGGGTGAAGCTTCTGTAATCTTGCTTCATATGGAAAGCCTCTGATGCCGGAGATTAGGTGTGCCTTGCCGCCACTCGTCCCTGCTAAGAAGAATTGATGGGTGTAGAACTGTAGATGCAGTCGCTATAGGGCGCGTGTGGGAGTGCTTTGGAGTGGGTGAACCTTTTTATAGCTTACTTTGTTTGGTTTTCATGTACTGGATGTGTGTGTTGTATGATAGAGAGAGAGAGAGAGAGAGGGAGAGAGAGAGAGAGAGAGAGAGAGAGAGAGAGAGAGAGAGAGAGAGAGAGACTTTTATGATATTGTCCTTGCGGTGTCTTATATGATATCCAAGAATGCTTTTACGCGTTTTGTATCAGGATCCAAGATTGTGAAAGTTGTCTCAATTAATTTACACTAATAGTTAGGCTTGCTATACATGAGTTATCAAGGGTTTATAGATGGTGTTTTTACCTGGCAAGCTATATGTGTTAGAGTTTTTCAGAGAGAGAGAGAGAGAGAGAGAGAGAGAGAGAGAGAGAGAGAGAGAGAGAGAGAGAGAGAGAGAGAGAGAAGAGAGGGCAACATACACTAGGTAAAGTAACATAAATACATCTAGGCCTCTTAAAAGTCCCTTGCAACCCCCCACCCCCACCCCCCACAACCACCCACCACCACCACCACCACCACCACCACCACCACCGTTACCAGAGCAAGACGCACCTCACCCCTAAAGTTACCGTCCTCCTCCACACCACTCCCTGTTTTGTGAAAGGATTACGTCGACCTGGTTACGGAGGCATTAACACGGCACTAATTTGTACACGGTCCTCACCTGTGTAAATCCCGGCCCAGGTGAGAGAGGATTATATATGGCAACATTTTATACACAGAGTTAAGCGGATTAGAGACAGATGGGGGTAACTGCACCCTTTTCTTCCCCTTATCCCCTTTACCCTAGTTGTTTGGGATATGTGTGTGTGTGTGTGTATGGTGTGTGTGTGTGTGTGTGTGTGTGTATGGGGGAATGAGTAGGGTAATAGGGAACGTAAGGGAGGAAAGATGCTGTATAGAGAAATGGGGGGAAAAAAGTGTAAGTAGGGATGGAAATAATGTTTTGTGAAGAGATGAAAGCTGCAGGAAGTAAGGGTATAGGAGGAGGGTAGAGAAAGGGAGGGAGTAGGTGGAGAGAGAGGGAGTAGATGGAGGGAAGGTGGAGAAGGACGGAGTATGTGGAGGTTGTAGAAAGAGGGAGTAGGAGGGTAGAAAGAGGGTAGGGGGTAGAAAGAGGGAGTAGGGGAGGGTAGAGAAAGAGGGAGTAGGGGAGGGTAGAGAAAGAGGGAGTAGGAGAGGGTAGAGAAAGAGGGAGTAGGGGAGGGTAGAGAAAGAGGGAGTAGGGGAGGGTGAGAAAGAGGGAGTAGGGGAGGGTAGAGAAAGAGGGAGTAGGGAGGGTAGAGAAAGAGGGAGTAGGGGAGGGTAGAGAAAGAGGGAGTAGGGGAGGGTAGAGAAAGAGGGAGTAGGGGAGGGTAGAGAAAGAGGGAGTAGGGGAGGGTAGAGAAAGAGGGAGTAGGGGAGGGTAGAGAAAGAGGGAGTAGGGGTGGGTAGAGAAAGAGGGAGTAGGGGAGGGTAGAGAAAGAGGGAGTAGGGGAGGGTAGAGAAAGAGGGAGTAGGGGTGGGTAGAGAAAGAGGGAGTAGGGTGGGTAGAGAAGAGGGGAGGTAGGAGAGAGGTGAAGTAGATAGAAAAGGAGTGTCGTTGTAAAGAATGAAAAAAATGAAATAGTGAAATATATTGCTGTAAGGTAGACGAGAAAAATTAGAGAGGAGAGAGAGAGAGAGAGAGAGAGAGAGAGAGAGAGAGAGAGAGAGAGAGAGAGAGAGAAAAAAAAAAAATTCGACACGCACACACACACACACACACACATACACACATACATACACACACACACACACACATACACACACACACACACACACACACTTGTTTCTTGTTGTTTTCTCTTGTTTGTTTTGCTTAGAGGATAATGCCTCAGAGCCATAGTGATCTACCGCTGCTGCATATTAGTGTTGGCCGAAGCCACCACCCGGGGGGGGGGGGGTTACAAACCCCCGGCTGGCACCCGGTACCCATTCACTGCTGGGTGGACAGGGGCTAGGGATTTAAGAAAGACCACCCATCTATCTTTCGCTCCGCCCGGGGATCGAACCCGGGACTTCTCGGTTGTAAGCCGAGCGTGCTAACCACTACACTACAGAGTTCCCACACACACACACACACACACACACATACACACACATACACACACACACATATACATACACCAAGGCGATGAAAAGCTGAGAAACAAACAAACAAACATACATATATCTGAGGGAAAGAGATGAAGGAAGAGGAAATACGTAGAACAGCGGTGAATTATGACCAGCAAAAGAAAGGAAACATGATGATAAAGATTGACAATAGCAAAAATGATAACAACAATAATGATGATGATAATAATAATGATGATAATAGTGATAATGATAATCACGCTAATAAAAAGTTAAAACATGACCTGAAGCTAATAGATAATTCATATACTCAAATAAAGCAGGAATTACATTGATTAATAAAAATATATACGTAGGATGCAACTTTTAGATCTGCTTTATGAGGTTTTTGTGACTACTTTAGGAGAAAATTCCTGAAAATTCCCGTCATTTCGGTACGCGTGAAAATTTCTCGATAGCACTTCAAATATACAACTTTTTCCTGCCTCTCATTTCATCCACTTGTCTTGTCAATGCAGTTCTTTCAATGCATACTTTTTCATCCTTTTTGTTCCTTCCTTCCCTCGCTCTTCCATTCTCTCCATGTTTTCTCTCCTTCCTCTCTTTATTTTCTTTTACCCTAGGTCTCTTTTTGTACTTTCCTCCTTCCTTCCTCTTTCTGCCATTGCCTTCATTCATATCTTTCCTCCTTTAACGTTGTCATTCTTCTTTCCTTTGCTTTACCTCCCTCTTTCGGCTCTCCTTTCGGCAGCCCGGGATGGAAATGACTGCATGAATAGCCCCTCCGGCATCCTTTCTTTCAATGGGAGAGAGAGAGAGAGAGAGAGAGAGAGAGAGAGAGAGAGAGAGAGAGAGAGAGAGAGAGAGAGAGAGAGAGAGAGAGAGAGAGAGAGAGAGAGAGATGGGGGGTAGGAAAGGTATTTGTGTGTGACCGTGTGGTGTGTGTGTGTGTGTGTGTGTGTGTGTGTGTGTGTGTGTGTGTGTGTGTGTGTGTGTACGTGTGTAAAACAAGCACTGTACAATTGAACAAATAAATAGCCTAATGAACTTTATTTTTTTCAATCTCGCTGAATAGTCGCGTGTTTTGTTTTCATTTGGTCTCATTATTTTTGTTTGTTGTGTACGTAAATATTTTGGTTTTGCTTTATCATACTTATTCCTTCCTTGCTAATTCCCTTTCCTTCATCAAGTGTCATTTATGGGTCCCAGCGGCTGCTTTGTGTCTGTTCCTTTGTATATATGTGTGTGTGTGTGTGTATGTGTGTGTGTGTGTGTGTGTGTGTGTGTGTGTGTGTGTGTGTTCAGTCTTATCCATGTGTGTATGTATGTATGTACGTTGGCGCTGGCATGTATGAAAGCAGTCAAGATTTACATAACAAAGGCAACGCGCTCCTCTTCCCGACACGATCTTTTGTAGCTCCTAGTCGGCCACCATGAAGCCGCCCCGCCCCACCTCGCCCTGTCCCGCCCTACCCTAATGTCATAATCCTGGGCCATCCTACACGTCCTGTCCTTCCTTGGTCCTCCCTCCCTGTTCCTTAATCCACATATATCCACATTAATCCACATGTCTTTAACTAACCCCACACCACCACGCCCTAATGCTTCTTCTCTTACCTCTACTCTTTCCCGCCCTAATCACTGTATCTAACAAATTCTAACTAACTAATATAACAAATAAGGTTGAAATAACTAACTAATTCTAGAGGTTTTGATATCTTAGCTTCCCCTCGCTCTCATTCTCGCCCTGTACTACCACGTCCTTATATACCTAATACCTCCTTCTCATACCTCATAACTTTTCCCGCCCTAATCACTGTATATAATAAATTCTAACTAACTAATATAACAGATAACTAACTCATTCTACAGGCTGTGGTATCTAGTTTCCCCTCTCTTTCATTCTCGCCCCGTCCTGCCCCAAGCCCCGTATCCCCGTAATGCGCTCCACCCCCCGACAAGGACCCGTTTTGCCCCATCACAAGGCAGAGAAAGAGCTGGGTTGCCTAAACAGGGTAGAGCCAGCGACGGTCTTTTGATGGGTTGTACGTTTGTTGGTGATGTAAACAGACGAGGTATTGTACTATTCCTTTGTGGGACCCCAGCTTGTCATGCCATATTGATTTGCTTGTAATGCTCTAATGTATTGTCTGGTTTATTATATAGCTTGCTTGGTACCCTTATTCTTAATTGCTTATTTATCCTGTTTATTATTTGCTCTATTTTTTTCTTTCTAGCGTTCTTTTTTATATTATGTTTTTGAAATTTTTATTTTTTTATACGCCACTGTTCTCAATTACTATTTTGGTCCGTTTTTTCCGTAATTTTTTTCTTTAATCAGTTGTGTGTGTGTGTGTGTGTGTGTGCGTGTGCGTGTGCGTGTGTGTGTGTGTGTACTTTAAAAGAATGTGCAATTTCCTGTAATGAAAATAACAGAAAGAACAATTGTAAATGAAACTGGGAATGCAGTACATAACTCTCTCTCTCTCTCTCTCTCTCTCTCTCTCTCTCTCTCTCTCTCTCTCTCTCTCTCTCTCTCTCTCTCTCTCTCTCTCTCTCTCTCTCTCTCTCTCTCTCTCTCTCTTTCTCTCTCTTTGTATCATCCAGCTGCCTCTACAAGTACCCTTCCCACCCGCTTCCCTCTCATCCTCCCACTCTTCCCTACCCAATGGTCCTCTGCTCCTTTCACTTCCTCCCTTTCCCTCTAACTTCCCCCCCCTCCCCCCCTCCTGTCGTGCCCTTAACCATGGCACGTGCGAGTCAGACATCATGTAATTATTGAGAGAGAGAGAGAGAGAGAGAGAGAGAGAGAGAGAGAGAGAGGAGAGGGGAGAGAGAGAGAGAGAGAGAGAGAGAGAGAATTATTTACACAACCGCTTTCACTAACCCTTCTATACATCCGCACATACACACACACACACACACACACACACACACACACACACACACACACACACACACACACACACACCACACACACACACACACGCACCAGCCTCTCCCTTCTTTCCCCTCGGTCACCAGCCCTCTCCTCTTCTTCTTTCCCCTCGGTCACCAGCCCTCTCCTCTTCTGCTTTCCCCCCCTCCTCTTCCTCTTCCTCCTCCTCTGCCACCCACTCTGCGGTTCTCCTTACGGTTCAAGAGGTTTGTGCACGTGCGACCAGTTCGACCACGTGTTAGCCAAGACCATGTGTGTGTGTGTGTGTGTGTGTATGTGTGTGTGTGTGTGTGTGTGTGTGTGTGTGTGTGGTGTGTGTGTGTGTGTGGCATTGTATTCTATTGTATTTCCTGATATAGTTATTCAGTGTTGTCTTCTTATAATGTAGAGTGCTGTGTAGGGCTGTCGCTTTCCACTCATCTTAATAATGTCACAAACGAGACTGTTGCTCAATTAACTAAGGGTATAAGAATATAGAAGAAATAAGAATATAGGTATAACTATATGAAAAGAGGTGTACAACTTTAATAACCTCCAGTTCCTTTGTTTCTTAATTGTTCAACTGATTACGGTAATTAATATCATG
>JACEEZ010020498.1:22500-27500 GCA_016584305.1 Chionoecetes opilio | reverse complement strand
AGAGAGAGAGAGAGAGAGAGAGAGAGGGAGAGAGAGAGAGAGAGAGAGGGGGGGGGGGAAGGAGTCTGTTCTTCACACGTGTAAAGGCGAATAAATTCAAACAGGACCTTTCATTACGTTATCTCTCTCTCTCTCTTCTCTCTCTCTCTCTCTCTCTCTCTCTCTCTCTCTCTCTCTCTCTCTCTCTCTCATACAGCAGTTTATTTTCTGTATAATTCCTATGTATATATCTTTTCTCTCCCGCGTATCTCTGCTTTTATCTATTGGCGGCGTGAGTAGACAGCACTTCGGGGGTGGTCGGACTGGGGGTCACTGGCTGGGGTCACGCTGGGTCACGCTCGGCTATGGTGTGACCTCTGCTGTCATTATCATGCTCTCTCTCTCTCCCTCTCTCTCTTTCTCTCTCGAGCGAAAGTTTCTTACGCACCAGTGAGAATAGAATCCTCTTCTAACTTTCATTCATACTGCATACATGGAAAGGTAAATATACTGATGTGTATGTATGTTTATATCTATGTATGTACACATGATATGTATGTATGTGTGTGTGTATGTGTGTCATTGCTTACAGGCGCTATAGGCCCAAATATAAAAAAAAAAAAAAAAAAAAAAAAAAAAAAGTGTGTGGTGTGTGTGTGTGTGTGTGTGTGTGTGTGTGTGTGTGTGTGAGGCTTCACTAGAAATATATAGAACATGTAAGTGAAAGAGAAGTGGTATGGAATGTTTGGCTTTGTAATAGTGTCAGAGAGAGAGAAGAGAGAAGAGAGAGAGAGAGAAGAGAGAAGAGAGAGCACGTCATGTCTCTTTTTTTCGCTGCACTAACCTCGTATTTCTTCAACCTGGATTTCACATAATGATAATGAGAATTACTAAGGACGGGCATAGAGGAATAGTAGTAGTAGTAGTAGTTGTAGTAGTAGTAGTTGTTGTTGTTGTTGTAATAGTAGGGGTGATTGTAGTAGTAGTGGCTGTGATGGTGGAAGCAACGTTACTCAGAATGTCAGCCAGATAATTAAAAAGATAGTAATAATGATAAGAAAACAAAAATATGAACATTAACCAACAGCTGAATGAACTTTTGTGAATGGAACGATTGTGGAATACGAAATACCTTGAACGCGAACAGAGAGAAAAAAAAAAGTAGAAACATGGTGAGGGGAAAAACATTAATAGAAACCAGAGTACGAAATGTATCGTTCAAAGCCAATGAAAATTAGTCATCATATTTGAAAAGCTTGTTTTCAACCCCTTCCCCTCCCTCCCTTACCTCCCTCTCTCCCTCCCCCTCTCTCCCCACTCTTCCAGGGAGCAAGATAGGGGGGTTGGGGGGAAAGGAGGGGAAGATGGAGGGGTTTGGAATGAAGAGAGAGAGAGAGAGAGAGAGATAGAGAGAGAGAGAGAGAGAGAGAGAGAGAGAGAGAGAGAGAGAGAGAGAGAGCTCCTGCACGAATGATAGGGGAGGTGAGAGGGAGAGAGGGGGCATGTGACAGGATTGAGTGGTGTAGAAAGGTGATACCCACGTAATTACAGAGAGAGTGACTGTATAAGGTATAGGATGAGAGAGGGAGGTGGAGGGAGGGGGAGAGGGATGCAGTGCGTGGAGAGGGAGGGGAAGGGGGAAGTACAGGGAGAGAGAGAGAGAGAGAGAGAGAGAGAGAGAGAGAGGAGAGAGAGAGAGAGAGAGAGAAAGTGAAGAGGGTGAAGCATGAGATGAAAGAAATAGGAAAGGGGTGAAGGAGAAGAGATGTTCCCGGGGATTGAGGACAGGAGGGGGGGGAGGGGGGGGAAAAAAAGGGGTGTTACTGGTGACGCCCTAAAGCCCTTTAAAATCCTGGAGAGACTTTTTTGTTGCTTTATGGTTGTTGTTGTACTTTACTTGACGTCCTTGTTGTTGTTGTTGTTGTTGTTGTTGTTGTTGTTGTTGTTGTTGTTGTTGTTGTTGCTGTTGTTGTTGTTTGCTGTTGTTGTTGTTGTTGTTGTTTCCCTTCACTTAGGTTATGTGTTGATTATATTTTCCGTTATTTTGTTCTCACCGTAAACTCTGCATCCTCTTTTTAGTTTTCATTTTTGTTTTCAATTCTTCTTGCCTTGTTTCATCATATTCTTATTAAATCAATGTCTCAATTTTTCTTCTTCATGTTATTATCATTATTACTTTATTGTTTTGTTTTTTCTCTTCTTCATATTCTTATTATCATTATTATTTTGTTCATTTTTCCCACTCGGCAAGTTCACTCAACCCGTCATGCCTGAACGTTCAGTGACTTCAGGTTAGAAAAATAAACAAACATATTCTGAAAGTCTTGACGGAGCAATGTTTAATGAAATAGAAAAATGCAGTCTTGATAACTTTTCCTCGTAAGAATTGCAGAGTGTAAAAGTGTGTCTCATGAAAATAAATTAATAAGGATACAGTTAGCTATAGATTTAGAGTTGAGATACAGGCATTTATAGTTTCTGGAATTAGGTTAGTCATTTATCGTTCCAAAGTAAAGGATTCAATCATTTATAATTTCAGTAGGTTTAGGATTCAGTCATTTATAATTTTTTAAGGTCATAAATATACTGGGATTTATAATTTTTCTGGGGATTTCAGGATTCCTTCACGTATAGTTTCAGGGTTTCAGGTATTAAATCGTTAGCAGTTTATCAGTTTGCATGGAGTATTTAATGCCCTTTTTCCTCTCAACCTCTTCAGACCGGTCATTTCACTTTGTTGTTTTCTTATCTTCATTTCCTTATAAAATCAACCACTTTGTACCCTTTCCCTCCACCTCTCGCTTTCTCCTCCATCCTTAGGTTTCCTGCAATTCCTCCTCTTCACTCTGTCACTCCTCACATTTTACCTCTTCCCTCTTCTGTTTTCCCCTTCTTTTATTTCTATCTTCCTTTCTTTTCCTTCATACATCCATTTACTCTAACATAACTATTCTATTCTATCTATTTCCATCCCCTGCTAATCCTCTCTCTCTCTCTCTCTCTCTCTCTCTCTCTCTCTCTCTCTCTCTCTCTCTCTCTCCTCTCTCTCTCTCTCTCTCTCTCTCTCTCCCTCCCTTTTTTCTTTTTTTCTTCATCTCGTCTTTCATTCTTACATCCACTTATTCTTAGCCTACCATCCATCTCCTTTCCTCAACTCGTTTCTCCACGCGTGTTTCCATCCCTCGCATCACCTGTAAAGCGGGTCCAACACTCAACAGGTAACTCTAATAATGACGAAAGTTCACCTGTGCTCCTAATTAGCCGTGAAGGAACACCTGGGGTCGGGAACAACGGCGGACCATACGTCATATTCTCTGTGGCCGCTCGGTGAGGTTTTGGCTTTCGGCGCCACACTCCGTTTTCTATATTTCAAGAACAAGGCACGGCTGGCTATTTCGACTTAAACCGAGGCCACCGAGATGATCTCGGTGGCCTCGCTTAAACCCCTTGAGACCCAGAACGTAATTTCCATTGTAATTAGGCCACCATTAGACGATTTTTAGTGCATATAAGCAATATTTTAGAGATATGACCTGTTTAGTATCTTTGTAGACTAACTAATTTGCTATATTCAGTTACTTTTCGTTATTTTCTGGCTCGACAACATACAATTTTTTATAGCAAAGGAAAAATCTGGGGTTAAACCATTTGCATTTTTTTAGTATCCCAGGTAAAATAACCAAGGGAAGAGTTGACAGGTCTGTTAACTAAGGAGACGAAGTTGAAGAGGACCTATGAAGCGATACTAAGCAAAAGAAGAAGAAGAAGAAGAAGAAGAAGGCGCCACACTCTGTTTTCTATAATTCAAGAGCAAGCAAGACACAGCTGGAGACTTCGATTTCGACCACTGAAACCACTTGTAAGACATGTTTCGGCAAAATCAAAGTCTCTTCTCGGACGTTAACTGACCAATATTAGAAGTTTATTACGAGTACAATATTACACGACTATTATAGGACGATATTATTACGACTAAAATATTACTAGCCGTCGTTGATTTTTAGTTCTGTTCATTATTTGTGAGGGTTTTTTATGTTACCTTTTTTGGTATTCAGGGTTTTTAAAGGTGTGATGATAGGTGGTTAAGTAGATATAATTATTTGTGATGCTTTTTTATTTCCTTTTTTTGTATCTTGTGTTTTAAAATTTGTGATGATAGGTAATTAGGTAGATAGACGTCTGCTTACACCTGTGAGATAGCTAGTTAATTAGGTGATTTTTATTGCATGGTTTAAGACTCACCTTCATTTCAGCGATAAGAAAACATAAAGTGAATGCAATCTGGGCCGAAATTGCATCATCGCCCGTGTTATCCTCCACTTGTCAATATGAATCATGCCTTGTGGCTTTGCTCTTTGTTGGGGAGGGGAAGGGAGGGGAGAGGGGGAGACTGAGGAAGAAAGGTAGTGATGGTGATGGTGGTGATGGTGGTGGTGGTGGTGGTGGTGGTGGTGGTGGTGATGGTGGTGGTGGTGATAGTGGTGGTGGTGGTGGTGGTGATGGTGGTGGTGGTGGTGATGGTGGTGGTGGTGGTGGTGGTGATGGTGATGGTGGTGGTGGTGGTGGTGATGGTGGTGGTCAGTTCAGAGCATGGTTCAGAGAGTACCCAAGTGAAAGTGAATGGAATGAGTTAAAGGCACAATACATACACGCACACAAAGGTTAATTATACGTGGAGTGTATGTGTGTGTGTGTGTGTGTGTGTGTGTGTGTGTGTGGTGTGTGTGTGTGTGTGTGTAGGTTACGGTCAGTGCATTTGTGACTTGCATATATTTACACGTATTAGTTCTTTGCCATTAAGTAATGTGTATATCTCTCTCTTCTACCTCCTCCTCCTCCTCCTCCACCTCCTCCTCCTCCTCCTCCTCCCCCTCCCTCACAACGCTACATGCTCTGAATCCCCTCACGGCACCCCTTACCACACCCATTTCCCCCCCATACCATACCCATTTCCCACCCATACCCACCAATACCCACCCATACCCACCCAAAAACACACTCTACACACCTCATTATACCCA
>JACEEZ010020498.1:5000-7500 GCA_016584305.1 Chionoecetes opilio | reverse complement strand
ATACCTCCACCAATACTACTATTCATACTACTACAACTACTACTATTTCAAACATTATATGGTTTCTCTGTGTGCCAGTAAAGGTTGATGTCCGCTCTATACCCGCCATAACCCGTTCCATTGTTTGCCTGTTCCTCCTACTGGGTATAGCGGAGGACCTGCCCACTCACTCATCCCTCGCCCTGTGCCTCCAGCTGGGGGTGTGGCGGCCTGGGGCGTGGCGATATGATTACCTTCTCGGAGACCAGTTAGGTTGAGGAAAGTTTCGGCTGAGGGTGAGAGGGAGGGTGGGAGCAGTTTCGAATTAAGCTGAATGATGGGGTTTCTGATGTAATGAAAGCTTTGTAATATGTACTGCGGTGTTTTGCTTTGTGATTTTTATGTACACGTTGGTTTGTACTGCCGGTGGTGTGTTTGATTGTAGTTATGAACGTGTTGTAAGCTGTTTAGGAAGCCGTGAGTGTCTCCTACTTAAAGGTTAAAGTCCTATAAGGTATCCTAGAGGCGCTATGTTATCATTGTTATGTATACGTAGGCGTGTTAGAAGGAGGAGTTAGGATCTAGCAAGGAGTAGATGGCTAGTGTGATAATGGCTGACACTAGCTTGGTGATGTTGAATTATTGCAGTCTAACCAGGCATTAAGAATCAGGCGTTGTTAATATTACCTTGGTATTATGAGCCTTATCATAGTGGCTCGTCGGGGTCATATTCATAGTGGTACAGATTTTTTTTATACAGAATTTTAGGCCACGCGATGTCTTATCTCTTTTCTTTTTGAGTCTCGGCAAATGGGAGACTCGGCGGTGGCAGAAGGGATGATAGTAATGATGATACTAATAGTAATAATGATAAAAATAAAGTAAGATAAGTAGAAACACTATTCCTTCAAATACACACACACACACACACACACGCACGCACGCACGCACGCCCACCGCACACCACACACACACACACACACACACACACACACACACACACACACACACACACACACACACACACACACACACACAGGGTAACAGGCGGGTTGGAGGGTTAGGGGTGGTGATGGTGACGGTCGATGGGGGTGATTGGCAGTGATGGTGACGGGCGTGACGGGCGTGACGGAGGCTGGCTTGATCCTGATCCGTTTATTATTGTTATTGTCTTTGTTGTTATTATCATCATTATCATTATTACTATTATTATTATTATTTTTACGATTGTTATTGTATTATAATCATCACATACTACTATACATCTACTACTACTACTACTACTACTACTACTACTACTATTAATACTACTTCTATGACTACAATAACTACTACTTCTACGACAACAACAACTACAACAACAACAATTACCACTACTACTACTACTACTACTACTACTACTACTACTACTACTACAACAACAACAACAATGACCACTGCTACTACTACTACTACTACTACAACAACAATAACAATGACTACTACTACTACTACTACAACAACAATAACAATGACTACTACTACTACTACTACTACTACTACTACTACTACTACTACTACAACAAGTATTATTTCCACCACTACTATTAAGAATATAAAATTCAGGCAGATAATAGTAGCGTTTTGTAAATCATCAACAAAAACAAACCCAGTCAGCAAGAGAAAAAAAATTCCAGAAGATAATAAACACAGAAACTAAGTCTAAAAAGCAGAGTACATTTTCACACTCCTCACCTTCCAAGAGTCGGTTGTCAAAAGTTAGGCAGCTGAACACGATTAACACACGAACAAAGTCCCTAAACAAACAAAAAAAAGTTTCTTGAGAACTCGTTTACTTCGCCATAATTCATTGGTTGGACTCATCCTCCTCCCCTGACAAGCGAGCAACCTTCAGAAGTAAAGGGAGGGAGAGAAGGGAGCGAAGGGAGAGAGGAAGGGAAGGGAGGGAGGAAGGGAAGGGCGTTGTATTTGAGTGGTCAGGAAATATCTTCGTACTGACTGACAACTCTTTCCTGATTATTGAGGCTTGCGTGTTGTGTTTTATAATGTACAACGGTATATTCTCTATCTTTTCTCTCTCTCTCTCTCTCTCCTCTCTCTCTCTCCTCTCTCTCTCTCTCTCTCTCTCTCTGTCCCTTAATTTTGCTTTATTCTTCGTACTTGGAAATCTGTAAGGGTAAACGTTTGGTACTGGTGGTGGTGGAAGAGAAGAGAAGGGAAGGGAAGGATAATGATGATAATAAAAAGATGATGGGAATAAATAATGATGCGTCAAGTTCCCTGATATATGTCTTGATCTTGAGGTTTATGAGGACGAAGTCAGAGAGAGAGAGAGAGAGAGAGAGAGAGAGACGAGAGAGAGAGAGAGAGAGAGAGAGAGAGAGAGAGAGAGAGAGAGAGAGAGAGAGGAGAGGAGAGAGAGAGAGAGAGAGAGAGAGAGAGAGAATGCAATATCCCTCCTTGACAGATCTGAAGGAAGGGCAATATGTCAACAAAGTCATACATATGGAAGAAAGGAAAG
>JACEEZ010020497.1:72238-82238 GCA_016584305.1 Chionoecetes opilio | reverse complement strand
AGGTGGAGTTAGGTTAGTGAATCTAAAAGTGGGGTTACGTTACATTAAAGGGTTGGTTGGGTGAATTAAAGGGGGGTTTTAGGTTTTTAAATTTTCCCATGTCATTTTACGTTTCTTACAAAAAAAATTTGAAAATCTCCAAAAGTAATGATTTGGGGACAAAAAAATCATGAGATTTTCTTGGGGAACCCTTTAAAGGAAAACCAAAAAAGCACACCCCCAATTGTGTGGGGAATCGGGGGCCTATGTAAAAAATTAACCGGGGTTTCCCCAAGTATTACATTTTTTTTTTTCCGGGAAAATTTAGATCTCCACTACGTACTGAAGCTAAAAATGATAGCCCTCCTGAAGGTAGAGGACTGCGTGGGGTAAAACAAATTTTTCCCTTTAAATTTTCCCTCCCAAATAAAAAGAGCTAAAATTTATTAAAAACATCAAAAACAAAATAGAAAATAAAATTTCCCTTCGAAAAATGTTGTAAAAAAAAACAATGAAAAATTTTAAATTTTATTCATCCTTTAATTTTGTAGAAAGTGGAATGTCGTCAAAAAATTTCCCCGTTGGCGAGAATTCTGGATTGTTGTCTCGCACGGGAATTTGGGTTTTAAAGAGGTATTCCCTTTGGGGACGGCCTTGAGAAAGGGAATTTTCCCTGTCCACCCCAGTTTGGCCCCCCCAGGGTCATCACTGCAGCAGTTTGAAATGTTTCAGGCCTGCGGAATCTTGCCAGGGCGAGGAAACAATCAAATGTTTTTTATAATTTTCTTTCCCCGCTGAAAGGTTTTAGGGTTCCTTTTTTATCTTTTTGGGGGAAATGAAATTTAACGAGAGTGACATCCCAAAATTTCCCCTCATGGTTCGGCCGGGATACCTCTTGACAAGTTTTCGTCTTTCCCAATTTAGGGGAAACGTCTCTTTTTGGCACGAAAATGCGGGATTTGGGGCGCTGGCGCAACAGTTGTTTTGTGCCATGTTGACGGCTTTATGTAAAACAAAGGACCCTTTAAAGGGGGACCCCGGACACCCCTTTAGCGCTTTGGGCAACTTTAGGGGAAAAAACCACAAAACACTTAGGGAAATTTTTGGGGGGTGATTTAGGGGGTGAACTTCGCCATTTTGTCTGCTTAGGGAAAAAACCCCATAAGCTATTTTTAAATCCGGGGCCCCAGTTTTTTTAGTAAAGGTTTAGTCCAAAAATTTTCATTGTAGAAAAAGGAGACAGTTGAGGGGGCATCAAAGAAGGGGGGATATTTATCTGGTGGGTTTTGCGGAAAATGGGTTGAAAAAAATTGGGGTTTTTTTTTGACATAACCAAAAACCCAAGGGTTTGGCCCCAATCAAAAAATAAAAGATCGAATTTACCCGGGGGCTCCCCCTAAAAACACTTTGGGTTGGGGTTAAAAAACCGGGGTTTAGAACATCAGGGGTAGGAGGGGGATGGGGGCTTTGAATTTTTAGACTTAGAAGATCATTAATAAAAAATAGAAAGAGATGGGGTATAGGACAGAACCCGGGGAAAAACCACCACTATTGTAAAATTAGGAGAAGAACAATTTTCCGTCTACAGTGGGCTAAATTTAAAAAGGGTTTTGAAAGGAAACTTAAAATGAAGGTACAGAGAGAAAGGATAGAAACCGAATGGGGGATTTTGGGAAAAAAAAATTTAAAGATTTGTCCCAAAGACTCTATAAAAAGGTTTATAGGGTAAAGGGCAAAAAGAAAAAAGTTTCACCAAAACCCCCTTAAAGGAGGATGACCAAAAATTCATTTAGGAAAGCTGGGAAAGATCCCCAGTAGATCCCCCCTTTAGGGAAAAACCTTTACTGACGTTTCAGATAAAAAGATTGTGAGGAAGATGTTTAAGAACCCTTCTTTTTAAAGGGTTATAGATTAAAAAAACTTTAGAAAGGCAGGAAGTAAAAGTATGGGGACGGTAGTTTAAAAGGATTAAAAACGGTCACCCTTTTTTAGGAACGGGGCTGGATTTTAGCAAATTTCCCAGCAAGAAGGAAAGGGGGGAAGGGAAAATGAAAAGAGCGGAAAAGCTTGACCGGGCAAGGTGCAAGCACAAAAAGCACAGTTTTTGAAAAACCAATAGGAGGGACTCCGTCAGGAGTCCCCCCAAACACATTGTGTGTGAGCATTGTGTAACCCATTGTGTTAAAAAATCATTTTTTTTCCAAGGGTGTTTACACACACCCACCACATTGTGTGTGTTTTAAAAGTAGTGTTTTTTGTTTTGTGTGTGTAGAGTTTTTGGGGTGTTTTGTGTTGTAGTAGTGTTTGTGTGGTGGGGAAAGTTTTTGTTTTTGTGTGTGGGAGTTTTTGTGTGGTGAAAGTAGGTTTGGGGGTGTGTGTGTGTAGCGGGGTTGGGAAAATTGGGTTTTTTAAGGGAAGAAAACGAAAACCAAACGAACAAAATTATGCTCGGAAAAAAAAAGGGAAAACGAAAACGTTTTTAAATATTTACTTTTCCTGACCCAAAAAGGGCTATTTTGGAAACCCCTTTGAAACCCGGGTTAAATAACATTATTTTTTGTTCCATCCCAATTTTTGGGCCCAACTCATCCATTTTCATTTCCCCAGTAGCCAAATGGTTTAAGTAAAGGATCTGTATTACATACTTCCCCTTTTAATTTAAAGGTCTACTGTATTTTAAATTGGCAATTGCCGATGGGTTTTGTTTAAAAATTTAGTTCATACCCACCGTTTTTCATTTAATTTTGTAAAGGGGAATAACTTTTTTTTAAACCTTTTTTAAAATTTAAAATTTTGGTTTTCCCGTGAAAAAGGGGACAATACTTGGGGATTATCCTTATTATAGATCAGTAATTTTGTGTAAGATATTTAAATAAAATCAAATAAAAAATCAGCGAATTTTATAATTATTGGTCGATTGCTTTGTTTTTCTTCTGTTTTTTACGTCTAAGGTACCCCACCATTGGGCTTTAAAGGGGTAAAAGTTTCCCCAAGTGGCAATGAAGGAAAAATCTTTTAAATATCGTATAACACATATTAATTGGCAACCCAGGAAAAAAACTTTTTAAATAATATTGTAAACGAATTTTATTGGAAAAGGTAGGAAAAATTTTTCTTAATATTTTTCCCCTTTAAATCATTAGCACCCCCATCTTTCCCCTTTTAGTTATTACCCCCTTCCAATCGTCAACCCCCTTTTAAAAAACTTTTAAAACGCATTTTGGGTTTTTAATTAAAAAATATGCTTAGATTAAAAATCCGGGTATTCAAAAGAAAATTATATCATGAGTATGTGTTTAAAAATTTTTAACTGTTTTAATACCCTTAATGTTTGGGAGTGCGCCGAAATTTCAGTTGAGTTTTCCAAAAGGGTTCGAGTCCTGGAGTACCCAATGTAGTCATTGACTTAAATTTATTAGTTTTAAAAAAATTAGGGGCGGGTGATATTACGAATTAATATATTTTTACCAATATAATATTAATAAAAAAATTAGGGTTTAAAGTTTTTAAAGGGACGACTGAGATGCATCCCCCTACCCCCACGTTTCCCCTTTATTTATATGTAAATGTGTTGCCTTTTTAAATCATAAAAATAAAAAATTTTTTTAAAGACATAAGGGGTTTTTGATTTTTTTGGATACTATCCCACCATGAAATGTATGGCTTTATTCCCAAATCTTAAAAAGTAGTCATGTAGAGGTTTTTTTAATTATTTTTAGGGAAATTTAGCATTTCATTAACGGGTTGGAGAAAAAACGTTCAAACCGGTTTTTTCTTTTCGTTCAAACCCGGTTCAGGAACGTTTTTTTGTTTGGAGGGGGAAAACGAAAACAAAAACGTTAAAAAATTACTGTTTCTTATGGGAACGCCCCCCTTTTTCGAGAAATTATTTCGTTTTCAACCCCCGGGTGTGTAGTAGTGTTGAACCTAGCAGGCTCCGCTAACACCTGTTAAATCCACCTGTCCCTTTTTGGCTAAACATATGGGGTTTTGGGGGCTCCATCACAATCTGGGTTCCCTTTCCTCATATACGGAGCAGCGTCATTTATTTCCCGGCTCAGATTGAGCATCGTACTCTAGATCAAAAAAAAAACACAGGGGACAGATTATTTGTTTTCGCACCGAAGACAATCGTCATCAAACTTTCCCGACAGGCCCTCACAGAGGCAGACGACTGTTGTTTTACTTTAGGGCTTTCCTCTTGGACGTCATCAATAACATGCGTAGCCCCTGTTGGGGGGGAAGAACTTTTTTTTCGCGCGTTTTTTTACAAAAAAGTCGTTTTTTTTTAGGGAAAAAAGGGCCCTGGAAAAAAATTATTTTTTGGGGGTTTGGGTTTTTTTGAAGTACATTAAAACATAATTGGGCAAAAAAAAAATTTGGGGGTCGGACGTTTTCCCTCTCTCCCCCACTTTTTCCCCAAAAAATTTTTCTTTTTAAAAGGGATGTTTGCAGCCCCATATCCTGTTATACTAATTTTTAAAAATTTTGTTAAAAGGGCCCAAAAAAAAAAAAAAAAAAAACCATAAAAAGTTTTAGAGGTTTTAAAAATTTTAAAGTTTTATTTTAAGTTTTTTGTCCCAAATAATCATCTTGAGGAATCATAAATCGATGAGTTTTTTTGCCCACTTTAAATATTGACAATGCACAAATAACTACGATTTATTTTTTAATTAATTCTCTCTCTCTTTCTCTCCTCTCTCCTCTCTCTCTCTCCTTTTCTCCCCTCTCTCTCTCTCTCTCTCTTTATACCCCATATTTCCGGAAATTTAAAGGGCGTCTTTAAACCTTCCCTCTTCTACTCCCAATAGTCATTGCAAGTATCGTGATGTGAAGGGGCCCAAAAAAACACACCAAAACCACACACACACACACACACACACCCCAACACACCAAACAAAAACCGCGCGATGGTCAGGTTGATAACGGAGGGCCAGGGGGTTCTGGGGTGGGCCCGGTTCGGGGTCCTCGCGCCCCTGGGGAAATTTTTCATGACAAATGGGCGGTTAATGCCCCCCTTTGAGCAAGGGGATGGGGGTGTGGGGGTTTTGTGTTTGCCCCGGGCATTGCCCAAAAGATCGGTAAAATGGCTCCAAGTCGCCCCAGGAGGGTAAAAAACTGGGGGATCGCGAGCCAGCTCGCGTGGAAAGACCAGGGGCGGTGAAAAACCCACACACACACACCCCACCCCACACAAAACACACCCACGCACGCCGCACGCACGCAGCAACAAGGGGAACCCCCGTAGAAAAGATTCGGACCGAACCCAAAAAAGTATAGCAGCTGGGTTTTAAACCCCCCAAAGAAGTCCGGGTAAATCCCTGGGCGGAGCGGAGAAAGAGGGGGGTCCCCTTAACACCCAAAACCACTGTCCACCCAGCAGTGAAAGGGTACCGGGGTTTATGCCCGGGGGGTTTTTACCCGCCCCCCCGGGGTGGTGGGTTTTGGCCAACACTAAGCAATAAGGATGAATGAAAACTGTAACTATGGGGGAGGGGGGGAGCGAGTGTGCTCGACCAGTAAAACAACAGATG
Organism: Chionoecetes opilio; assembly: GCA_016584305.1. Lineage (NCBI taxonomy): Eukaryota > Metazoa > Arthropoda > Malacostraca > Decapoda > Majidae > Chionoecetes > Chionoecetes opilio. Next base: position 76,725 of record JACEEZ010020497.1, on the reverse strand, counting down.
AATACTGATGAAAACACACACACCCCACCCCACACCATTGGCGCCCCCCCATTCTGTGGTTTGCCGGTTTTAAAACCCCCCTCCCCTCCCGTGTTTTTTTTCCCCTGACAAAATTTGGGGGTTAAGTCCCCCTTGAGCAAGGGGGATGGGGGGGGTGTGGTGTGTCCCAGTATTACCCCTAAATCTGTCCTAAAGCACTAAGTTTGCTCCGGGGGGGTTTTTAAAAATGGCCAATCAGAGTCCAGGGTCGCGTGGAAAAACAATGGTGATTTAAACACACACACAAAACCCCACACATACACACACACCATAACAAAAAAAACACACCGCCCGGGGGTCAAGTGGACTGGCACGCTGGCCTGAAAATTTGTGGTTAGGGCCCGGGTTTGGTCCTCGTGCTCCCGAGGATTTATCACTGAAAAAATTTGGGGGGATTCTGTCTCCCCTTTAGAAAAAGGGGGTGGGTGGGGTTTTGGGGGTGTGGGGTTCCAGTGTTACCCAAAGATCGGTTTAAAAATGGGGGTTTAAACTCCCCCCCGGGAGGGGGAAACTGGCGATCGCGAGTCCGGTTTCGTTGACAAGACCATGGGTGAATGATAATCAGGCCCGTAAAAACCCGGCTTTAAAAATTTTAGGGAAAATCTTTTCCCTCGTTTTTGGGGGGGGTTTTTTCTTATACCTTTCCTTCCCCGTACTTTCTACTAGGACTAGTAGTTTTTATTAGAATTTTTTGCTGGAATGCATGAATGTAGCTTTAGAGAAAACCAAATCAGGTGTCTGAAAAAATAGTAAATCTGGCTTGAAATTTTTTGTATTTTTCCCCTTTTGTATAGAAAAATGGGAGGCGCTTCGAAGTAAAAAAAAAAAAAAAAAAACTTATTTAGGGGGGTTTAAAGAGTTTTTGGGGGGACTAGGCCCCCCTATAGCTCCCCCCTGGCTACGGGGGCCCCCGGGCCACCCCAAAACACCCCACACACACACCCCACACCCACACACCCCACACCACACACACACACACACACACACACATCATTAGACAAATATACTTTGTGATATTTTTCCGTCGTCACTTCCATTTTCCCTGAAAAAAAAAAATAGCAATAGATAAAAAAAAATATGATAGAAGTGAATAATAATATTTATAAAAAGTAATGAAATAGTAATTATAATAATGATAAAGTAATAATAATAATGATGATAATAATAATAATAAAATAATAGGAATATAATAATAATGATAATAATAACAATAATAAATAATAATTTAAAAAATATAAAAAAAAAAACCCAAAAATTTATAATAATAAAAAATGAAATAATAATGGTAATAAAAAGTAATTTAAGGGTAAAAAATTTCTACTAATAATAATAATAACAAAAAATAATAATAAAACAATAATAATAATAATAAAATTAATGATAGAATATTAAAAAAAAAACAATAATGTGATAAACCAAAGTTTTCTGGGCAATTAAGGCATAAAACCTAAAATATGAGCCCAATTTAAAATGACAAATGAGATTGGGGGGGGGGGGGGCATTTTAAAGTTTTTTTTTAGGGTTTTTTTGCCTGAAAGAGAAAAAAAACAAAAACTTTTTAGGAAAAAAACTCCACGGAAAAAAAGGGTAATAACCCCCATCAGCCGGGTGGGGGCCCCGGTTTTTCTTTTTCCCTTACACCACCAACGTCGCCTAACCTTGCCACTTCAGGGGGGCAACTAGGGGGGGAAGGGGAATCAATGGGGCCCATACCTCCGCCCGAAATTTAATCAATGGGTTTGGGCCCTGGCAGGCCCGTTTTGATTCGATTTCATCCAAAATTTAAAACAGTTCTTCCTTATACCCAAAAAGACTTGGTATACCAAGTTTGGTCCAAATCTATTTGTAAAAAATTCGAGAAACCTTTTACACTAACAAAACAAAAAAACAAACAAAAAAAAACAAAAAAAAACAAAACAAAAAAGACAGACAAGGGGCAGGGTCGGGGTTTGAAAACATAACCTCCCCCCCAAAATTTTGTTGGCGGAGGTAATTTAAACCAACGAAACAACAAGGGCCCCCCTAAATTTCCGTATTTTCCGAAGGAATGTTAACGACCCGACGTGATTTGCAGTTTTTTTGGAGTACTTTTCCATCACGAGGCCCCTATTCATTATAATTTGTGTATTTTTGTCATGTCAACCCCAGTGAAGAACCCGGGTTTTTTCACAAGGCGGAAAAAAAACAGTAGGTGAAGGAGGGAGGAGGAGGAGGAGGAGGGGGAGGAGGAGGAGGAGGAGGGGGAGGGGAGGAGTATTTTTCTCGCCCTTACGTAAAGGGACGGATGAAAGTGTTATAAAAGAGAAAAGTCCCCGCACAAATCATTTTAAATTCCTTATAATCAGCTCAGCGTGAAAAGTCAGTCTGGGGTCATAAAACCCGGAACACACAGATGTTTTGAGAAGCAAGGGGGAGCCAAAATAAATTTTTCCCGGCAAAGGGAAAACCAAGAGAGCACCCAAAAACAAAGCATGTATTGATATTTCTCACAACAAAAAGACGTTTTTATCATTTTTATTATTTTTATCAAATTTTATTATCATCATTTATCAAAATCGTCGAACTTTTAAGATATGCCACTGCACCATCCCGCCCTTCCCAACTGCCACGCCCTTCACCCAAAGTTCTTTACTCGCAGCACGAAAATGAAAACGATCCATGCAAAATTTTGCAAGCTGGCGAATCAGACGTAAACAGCCAAAATAGAACGTTTAATTAAAAAATTAAAAAAAAAAAGCTTCACGTATCTGAATTTCAAAAAAAAGATTTTTTAAAAAAAAAGTGCAGACAAAAACAAAACCCACAAAAAATAAAATTGCGTCACTGGAAAGAGGATCGGCTGTTTTGAGTGTGAGGTTTTTGGCCCAAAAACTTGTGATTTAAAAAGTTTTGTACGTGATTTGATTTTTTGGGCAACCTACAGTGGGGGGGGAGTCGTGATTACTTCTGCAATTTCAATGAATGACCCTTTGCCTCAGAGAAGCTGTCTCACGGGATCTCACGGCCCCTTGTGTCCAAAGCGGGGCCCAAAACCCCACAACTTCCCATGCCCCCAGGGGTTCCCCCAAACTTCAGTCATCTCGAGTAGAAAACACATGTCAGAAAAGCGCCCTTTGGGGGTCGTGGGAATTTTGATAAAAAAATTAAAAGTCCCCAGTGCGGGGATTCAAATGATCCATGAGTCGCGGGGAAAAAAGGGGTGTTTATATTTCAAAGGAGCGGGCCTGTTAAAAATGCCCACTCCCCCCATTCCCCAGGGATAATTGATCCCCCCCTATGCCCCCAAAAGAAAAACCCAAAACAGTAGGTCCTAAAGGGTAAAACGGAAATGTTTTTTGGCCCTCATAAACAAACCCGTGAAGACCCGTGGTTTGAAGGGAAAAGTGGACGACCAACCCCCCGTTTTATCCAGGGCTAAACCCACAAAAAACCCAAAAAAAGGAAAAGATCTGATAGACGACCCGAATGGCGTCAAAACGGAGTCACGAAAACAGGGGTGGGCGGTGAATACCAAAGTCATCCAGAGAACAGTGTGATGAAGTTATGGCCTTTTTGGGGTTGAAAAAAGGGGGGTCTCAAAGCTTTTTCGAAAAAACCCCGGGGCAACCTGGCTGTTGGCCCAATAATATTGAGTTTTTGGGCTTTTTTGCTCCTTTATTCAGTGCCGCAACCCGTTTTAAATCTTTCTTCTACTTCGCTGGGGGTCGAAAAACCCCGAGGAGAAAGGGCAAAAATTCAGAAATTTTAATTAAGACGAGTACAACGGAAAAAAAAAAAGACGAAAAAAAAGTTTAACCATAAATTTTCAATTATTTAGTTTTTAAATCCTAGGTTTTGTCTTTTAAAGTTAAAAAACGAATGCGAATGGGATGCCGAGTTGGGAGTGCTATACGTAGGTTGAAACAAATATTGGAGGCTTCTAAAAGTGGGGGACTCCCGGGACAGGAAGGGAAAACACCCGAAAGATAATGTTTTTTAAAAGGGAAAAACCTCTCCCCCTAAATTTTTCAGGGCGGAGGGAAGGGGTCAAAAGTTGTGTTACTAAAGTAAAAAAATGTATTTTACGGCACACCCACACACCCCACACAACACACCCCACACCCCACACAAACACACACACAGTCACACAAACCCTTTCACACCCCACACCACCAAACACACACCAAAACACACCCCAAAAAAACACCCCAACACACAAAAAGTCACACAAACACACTACGCAAGAGGGGTTTCCCCAAACAGAAATTCCACTGCTCCTTGGGCCCCTCCCTTTCCCCTTTTTCCCCACCCTACAACCCTTTCCCGGAAAATGTTCAGCAACCGGGGGTGGCATGTCTTAAATATGATATAACAAATTTGGGGTGTCCTTTCTGATTGAAAAAATCTTGTTAATTTGTGTAAAGGGCCCAAGTATTCCTTCATTATGCTTTGGGAATAAGGGCCCAAAA
>JACEEZ010020497.1:64738-67238 GCA_016584305.1 Chionoecetes opilio | reverse complement strand
TGTTGTTAGAGAGCCGTGTTTTGTTAAAATGCTACTTTCTTCGAGGCTCGACAGAGAGATTGTAAGTTAGGTAACGGACGATTTGTTTAACTTTTACCGCCCGCGCCGGGCCGACAAAATGGCGGAACCAAAGAACGAGATAGCGAGTGAGTGCAGAAATTTCAGAAACGATGGGAAAGAATCTTTTTATAAAATGAAAGGAAGTGGTGTCTGCTTGATTTGACGAAACTGTTGCAGTGATGAAAGAGTATAATGTACGGCGCCCTATGAAACCAAACATCAGACCTACGTGTCCTGGGCACTGGTGCTCGAACGTGAACAGAAGTAAGAACATGGCAGCTAGCCTGCAAGCTCAACACAGTATTTTTTCCTGCTAATAAAGCACAAGAAAATCCACATAGCCAGCTATGAGTAGCTCAACTCATTGCCAACTGGGAAACCTTTCTCAGATGGCGAATTCATAGAAAAGTTGCCTCACTGAAGTGGCAAGAATAATTGCCCAGAAAAGTGACATGAATTCAGCAGCGTGAGCTGTCCACAAACACAGTTTTTCGGGAATCGAGACTTGTCAGCTAACTTAAAACAGTCAACTGTCAGATCAGCTTGTGCTTTTGATTTTTACTCGATTGCAGTGATGAGAGTATAGACGCCCGACACCGACAGCAGTTAATTTTCTGCGTGAGTTGATGATCATTTTGCATCACAGTTAGGAAGCTGCTTGATCTTAGGAGTCTAAATGGGACAACAACGGGTAAGGACCTTTTGGAAGCTGTATCAGATGCATTAGAGAAGATGGGACTTGAATGGACAAGCTGTTGTGTGGAGTTATAACGACGGAGCTCCAAGCTTATGACCGGAGGCCCAAAGGAATGGCCTTCTCTGGGTGCGCGAAGTGCAAGAGAGCGGAGGTGAGGCTCTAAAATGCACTGTATCATTCACCAGAGAGCCCTCTGCCAAGACAGTTCCAGCTGGCGATGTGAATGAACACTGTGTGATGAAAACTGTAAACATCAATTGGCACGAGGGCTCTACCACAGAGAATTCAAGCTTTCCTCTCTGAGTCGATGCCTGATTACGGGACCTGCTGTACCATTGTATGGCGCTGCTAGTCGCGGCTCGTGCTCGCGACGGTTTATGCCCTGAGATCGAAAACGACCATTTTTTGCAAGAAAAGGACCGACCTCTTCATGAGCTCGAGTGACCCTCTATGGTTGCAGACCTACATTTTTAGTTGATCTTATGATCATTTAACTCACTGAATAAAAGTCTACAAGCAAGACCAGCTTGTCCACACCTTTACGCGCAGATGAAGCATTCTGTGTGAAGCTCCGTCTCTTTCAGAAGCAGCTACACAACTTCAATGTTGCGCACTTCCCAACGCTGTCCGAAATCAAACGTGCTTTTCCAGAGGCCAGCCTTACTGCTAAAAAGGAGAAGTATGTGTCTGTGATCACGTCTCTCATCACGGAATTTAGTCGGCGCTTCCAAGATTTCTCAAGCATTGAGAAAGAAATCAACCTGTTCTCGACTCCCTTCTTGGTGGATGCTGAAGAAGTGGAAGAGAGTCTGCAATTAGAACTTATCGAAATGCAGTGTGATGATTCTCTGAAGAATCAACATCAGCTTCTTTCCCTACCCGACTTCTACCGGAGCTTGGAAAAGAACAAATTTCCCTTGATGAGACGCCACGCAAAAAGAATGATGAGTCTGTTCGGCTCCACATATATATGTGAGCAAACATTTTCAGAGTTAAATCTGAACAAAAGCAGACTGAGAACCAAATTGACCGACAGCCATCTCTGTGATGTCCTTCGCATCTCAACCACCAAACTTACTCCTGACCTGCCAGTCATCCTTCAGTCCAAGGCACAGCATCACTGCTCCCACTGAGTGCAACACTGTTACCATTATAGGTGAGTTCAAAATACACAGTATTCATGTGTAAATAAGCCCAATTAATTAATAAAATGAGTCAATTGAAGATGATAACATTTTTCATTTGATGTACTGCATAAAAATGACAATAAAAAGTGAAACTTGAAACTAGACCCTGGATAGAAATAAAAATTCATTAATGGAAAGCTGTGATCTTGTCTGTATTTTTTAAGCAATTTCAATTATCAACGAATTATTTACCTACATTTGATTTGACTTTGCTAACTTTACTATATCACCTCGCCTTTACTGAGTGGCCCGACCCTTCGTATATTTTCCGCATGTGGCCCTCTGTGAAAACAGTTTGGACAGTCTTACTGTCTTCTTTATAGGGACTGGCAACTAAGCGGGCTTTGTGTTACCCATTTTTGTTGTGCCCTTGGTCAGTTCCTTGTGATGTAAAAAAAAAAAAAAAAAAAATAAATAATGAGGCTTGCATCAAGCAGGTTTGTTTGCTCGTGGCCAGTTTTTGCTCTGGCCAGTCATCATTGGCGCCCACCTGCATGGACCACGTCACTGTGCATACTATAATTAGAAACGGTCTCAGAGACTGTCTCTGACTTTA
>JACEEZ010020497.1:54738-57238 GCA_016584305.1 Chionoecetes opilio | reverse complement strand
TATATATATATTATATATAATATAAAATATAAATATAATATAATGTAAATATATATAGTAATATATTATTTAATATATTAGAATATAAAAATTATATATTAAAATTTATAAATTATAATATATTAAAAGATATAATATATTAAATATTAATATTATAAAATTATATATATATAAATTTATATATATATAATTATATATATATATATATTATTAAAAGGATAATATAATATATAATATAATATATATTTGGGAAATATAAAATTATATATATATAAAAATTAAAATAATATAATTTTATATATATAATATAAATATATAAAATATATATAATATATATATAATTTTTATATTATATATAAACATTTATATATTTATATATATATATAAAAATATATATATATATATATATTTTATATATATTTTAAATTATATATATTATATATATATTTTTATATATAAATTTATAAATAAAATTATATTTCTTTATAATTATAATATTATAAAAAATTATATAATATTTAAATTTTAAAATATTTTTAAAATAACCTTATATCTATTATAAAATATATTATTATATTTTTTTAAAAATTTTTTTAATATATTAATTATATATTATATTATATATAATATATATAATATAATATTATATATATAATATATTATATATTATATTAAATTAAATTATATATATATTTTAGATAAAATTATACGTATAAAAATTTTTTTTATATATATCCCTGAGGAAGGAGGTGGGGATGTTTGTGGTAGTTAGGTCCCGCTTTCCCCTAAATCGGTCATAATGATCCCCAGCTCGCTCGGAAGGGTGAAAAAGGCGATGCGGGGTAAATGCGTGGGGCAAGGACCATGGGGAAGAATAATACAAATTGATACAAAAAAACCACACACACACAACACCACAAAACACACACACACACGCACACAGATAACGCACATACATACATGTACAGTGCACACTTTTACGAATACACATTACGAGGGTCCAGTGGATGGGGGTTTTGGGCGCCTTTTAAAAGTTCCCGGTTCGAACCTCGGTAAACTCCCGGGGGATTTTCATGACAAAATCGGGCGGTTACGTCCCCCTTTGAGCAAGGGGATGGGGGGGGGGGGTGAGTTCCAGCATCACCCAAAATATCGGTCATAATAAAACCCCAAAGCTCCTCCAGGAGGGTAAAAACTGGCGATCGCGAGCCCTGCTCGCTGGAAAAGGGCCCATGGTTGAATGACATACATAACAACACACCCCAAACACGAACGCCCGAGGGTACTGTGGATAGAGCTTTGCCGCGCCATTTGTGGTTAGCCTTTCGAATCCTCGCTCGCCCCCAAAATTTTTTCACTGCCAAATTCGGGCGGTTACTGCCCCCTTTGAGAAAGGGAAATGGGGGTGTGGGTGTGGAGGTGTTAGCATTACCCAAAAAAACGGTATAAGAGCTTTAAAAATCGTTCCGGGGGGGTGAAACTGGCGATCGCGGGTCCGGCCGCGGGAAAGACCATTTGGGGAATGACAACACACAAAACACCACACACACCCCACCACACACACACACACCCCCGAAAACACAAAATAACACACGAATAAAAATTCTATTTTAAAAATCAGAAAAACGTATTACTGCCTTTTTATATGGTTTTTGGGTTAAGAGGGGTATATAATAAATAAATAAAAAAAATTTTATACGTATATATATATTATTTATATAAAATTAATTAAAAATATATAATATATATATATATAAATTTTAATAATATAAAATTTATATAAATATATAAAATAAAATAAAATTTTAATAATATATAAAAAATATATATATATATATAATAAATAAATTTTAATAATAAAATAAAAAAATATATATATATATAAATAAATAATATATATATAATATATATTTAATTAATATATAATAATAATATATATTAATTATTAAAATAAAATATAAATAAAAATTTTATATATTATATATATTAAAATAAATATAAAATTTTATATAAAATATATATATAATAATATATTATAAAATATATATATATATTAAATATATAATATAATATATATTATATATTTTATATAAAATATTTATAATATATATATATATATATATTATATATATAAAATATATAAATTTTATATTATTATATAGATATAAATATATATTAAATTTATATATATATATAAATAATATATATAATAAATATATTTAAAATATTATATATATTTTATAAATTTTAATTTTTTTATATATTATATATATATATATATATTATATTATATAATTTCTTATATATAAAATTTATAATATATAATATATATATATAATAATATTATATATATATATATATATTATTTTAATATAATATCTTTTAATATATAATTTTAATATATAAAATATTTTTTTTTTTTTTATTTAAAAAATAGATTTATTATTTTTAAATTATAATAATTTTTTTTAAATAAAATTTATTTTTTTTTTTTTTTAAA
>JACEEZ010020497.1:22238-49738 GCA_016584305.1 Chionoecetes opilio | reverse complement strand
TGAAAATCCCGGAATGAGCGGGGCCGGAGATCGAAGCCGGGAAACCAGGGAAAATGGTACCGGAGCCTAACCACCAAGCCGTTCAGGCAGTGTTTTGTGTGGTGGTTGTTGTGTTTGTCTGGGGGGTGTGTGTGGTGGTGGTGGGGTGGGTGTGTGTGTGTGGGTGGTGTGTGTGTGTGTGTGGGGTTTGGGGAGTGTGGTGGGGGTGTGTGGTGTGGGGTGGTGTGTGGGGTGTGGGGTGTGGTTGTAAAAGATAGATAAATAGAGAAATGCCAAGGTATTTACAGTTAGATATATGAATACATAAGACGCGCTTGTGGTATTCAAATAAATAGTTTATATATTATATATGCGGTACGGATAATTGATATAAATATCATACACGAAATTCATATATCATCTGAAATTGTTTTTTCAGCCTCAAGGCATTATGATCATCAGTGAAGAATCAATAATATTTAGAAGTATAAGGAACACAGATGGTTAACAATGAGGCGAGAGGGGAGAGAGGAGGAAAGAGGGAGGAGAGAGTAGAAGAGACGGAGGAGAGAGAGGAGAAAAGAGAGAGAAGATGCGAAGATGAGAGAGAGAGAGAGGAGAGAAGAGGAGGAGAGAGAGGGATGAGGGAGGAGAGAAGATGAGAGAGGAAGAGAGAGGAGAGAGAGAGCGAGAGAGGGAGAGAGAGGAGGACGGAGAGAGAAAAGAGAGAGAGAGAGAGAGAGAGAAAAGGAGAATATGAACTTGGTATACCGAGTTCGAACCTGCCCGGTGCCAAAATATTTCGGCAATCTTTCAAATTTGCATAAGACACCCACATGCTACCCGTTAACCATACAATAAAGTGGCTCTATAGCTGTAAAGCTTCTCCTTCTCTCTCTCTTCCTCTTACTTAACACTTTAACACTTTAACACTTTATTATGTTGCCATTTACAATATTTTTAATGATTATAAACAGGATATGGGGTTGCAAACACCCCTTACAAGCAAAAAGTTTTTGGGAAAGTGTGGAGAGGAGAGGGAAAAACACACAGAAAAAAATAATAAAAAAACACAAGGTATATAAATACTAAACAAATACTGACTTTAAACAGGCGCATGATAGTTAGCAAGTTACTTAGACTAATTTACAGGAAAATATACACTAGTAATAAATAATATTAAACAGTTGCTGTAAAGAATTTAACAAAAAAAAAGTACACGAATAATAATAACAAGGATAATAGTAACAGAGCTAGTATAATGATAATAAATGTTTCTTGAATGTATGTAAAAAAAAAGGTGCTTAAACTAGGTGAATGTTTGATATGTACAGGGATATCATTCCAAAAACTTGGGGACCTTGGTTAGTACATTGGGAAAATGTTTGTATGGGGTTAGGCCTATGACTAGGTAATGGGCAGGGAGCTTTGGTTGCGGGTTTGGAAATTTGTGAAGTAGTTGGTCATTATTGTAGTTAGACGTGATTGTTGTACATAAAGGGAAATGCAATATTTAATTTTGATAAATAATTTAGATTAAAAATATTTAAGGATTTAAATAATGGAGGAGTGTGCTCGCAAGTAGTCACTGTGGGTTATTATTCTGATGACTTTTTTTGGAGTACATTTAGATGGTTTAAATGACAGGAAGTGGTGGACCAAATGAGATTACAATAATTGAGATGGGGATAAATGTGAGCATAATACATGCATTTAAGAATTTCAATTGGGGCGAAGGGTTTGACTTTGAGAAGGAGTGGAATTAATCTAGATAATTTAAACAGGGGGTTGGACAGATGATGTTTAAAAGTTAAATTTTGTAAAAGATTAACCCAAAGGAACTTATCTTGTATACTGAGAAATGTCGTCATTTATAATTTTAAGTTTTGGTAATGGTTGGTTTTCTGGGTGGTTTTTGTAGATAACATGAAATATTTTCTTGGCTGTATTTATAGTTAGGCGGTTAGCCAAACACCATCCGAGAATTTAGCTAGCTCTGCATTGCTCATTGATTAGTTCTGTGGGTTTGTCACCAATTAAGTAAAGCTTTAGAATCATCGGCAAAAAATATGGTATTTAGTGTCTCAGATAGGTAAAATATTTTCATTGATGTTTTAATAGAAAAAGAATTAGGTCCCAGGTATCCCGCCTTGAGGGTACTCCTAGATGCACTGATTTGGTGGGGGAAGAGATATTGTGAAGACTGTTATTGGGTCCTTTACTTAGGTATGAGTTGAAAACCCGGGCATGAATACAGCCACGAATCCATAGTGATACATTTTTCCAGTAAAAATATTGGGGTTGAACAGTTGTCAAATGCTTTTCAAAAATCATTTAAAAATTGAAATGATAGATTTGTTTTAGTTTGCTGTTATAGGGCAGATGGTTTGGTATTGTGGCACAAAGGGATTAAAACCAGGTCTAAATCCAAATTGCTTATCATTTTGTATGTAATTTTACTTAAGAATATCAATAGGTGTTTTTCATTAATAATTCAAAAAATTTTGAGAACACAGGAAGATAGAAATAGGTCGATAGGGGACAACTCTTTTGTTCCAGACTTAGGATTGGAATACTTTAGCCTGCTTGGAATTTTTGGGAAAAAAAAACCCCGTCCTAATAGATTGGTTAAACAGTATTTTAAGGGTTTGGCAAAATTTTTTGTTTCTTTTATTATTCTACTGATACGTCATCGATGGCCTTTTATTTATTAGGGAATGATTACTTGAGTGATGTCCCTTGTTAGTTGCTATGGTATTACCAAAGAATTAAGGTATTTCCTCGGAGATAAGAATGTTGAGGGTATTTGTGGGGGGGCAGATCATTGCAAACTTTGTGGCTATTTGTGAGAAATACTATTGAATGCACATGAAATATCGTGTGATATGAAATTTAAATTTGGTTATTGATATTTATGGAGTTGGTGTGTTGTTTTGGGATTTGTTTTGGTATTTCTAGTTATTTTTTGTTTCCAGATCTTCTAAGTATTAGTTGAAGCTTGCGAATCTTTTTAAGTAAAAGTTTGTTGACTTGCTTAATTAGGTTAGTAAGATAGTTTCGGTATTTTTGAACTGAAATTATCATTTCCCAGCTTAATGATTTGTACCAGGTGAATTTTTGTTTATAGATTTTAATCCTTGCGTTACCATGGTTTTTTAGTCTTTTTTGTTTAAAAAGAATTTTAAATTTTAGAAAACAAGAAAAGTAAATGTAGTACCTTGTCTAAAAAATATTTCAATTTTTCATCTGTATTATGATTAGTATGGAATTCCAATTTAAAGTCTGTGATCTTAGTTTTAAATTTTTAAACGATTTTTATAGTTTTTAGCCTAAAGGAAAATTTTTTGTTTTGTACAGGCTTCCCTAGAATTTGGGGTGTTTTGAAACACGGGAGGTCTCTCTCTCTCTCCCTTTTTCTCTCTCTCTGTCTCTCTCTCTCTCTCTCCTTCCTCCCTTTCCCCTCTCCCTTTCCCCTCCTCTCTCTTCTTCTCTTCTCTCTCTCTCTTCCTTTCCCCTTCTCCTTTTCTCTCTCTCTCTCTCTCTCCTCTCTCTTCTCTCTCCTCTCTTCTTTTCTCTCCTCTCTTTTCCTCTCCCAACAATCAGATAGGTCAGTCATACCCAATGTGCGGGAAAAACAAAATTGCTCTCTTGAGACAAACGCATTGACCACACACACACACACACACACAAACACCAAAACACAACACACCGCCCCCAAAAACCCACACCACACACACACACACACACACACACACACACACAAACACCACACACCCCCACCCACACAACACACACCACCATACACACACACACACACACACACACACACCACCATAGACACACACACACACACACGGGTATCCTTTAAAGTAGGGTAGGTAGCACAATAACTCAATGTGATGGGCCAACAGCCAGTTTACCCAGGGTTTTTTGACCCAAACTTGAAACTCCCATTTTCAACACCACAAAACCAAAACGTTTATCACGATGTTTTCTGGATGACTTTGGTATTCACCGTCACCCCCGCTTTATGACTCCGTTTTGACGCACATTTTCCCGGGGTTTTATCAGACGTTTAGGGGTTTTGGGTTTTGGGGGTTTTGCTGGATGAAAAACCCGGGGTTTGGGTTTTCCCCGTCCCCCAAACCACAGGTCTTTACGGGGGGCGAGACGCAAACACTTCCGTTTATCTTTAGGAACCCCACGTTGGGGTTTCATTTGGGTGGGATAGGGGGAGATGCAATTACTTGGGGAGATGGGAGGGTAATCAGACTTTTTCAGGGCCCCCATCCTTTAATAAAAACAATTCCTTTTCCCCCCCGATATGGATCGTTTTAAACCCCTGACTGTGGACGTTATTTATTTTATTAAATTAGCACTTCCCAAAGGGAGCGTTCTGACATGTGTCTTTTACCGAGAAAGAAACTTGGAACGCTGGGCAGGGGGTTTTTTTCCCCTGGGGGCCAGGGGCCCGGGGAAAAAGGGGCCCCTAGTGCTCAGCATAAGGCACATATGTCGTTGATGTGTAATTCGGAACAGACAATAGAATTAGGTCCCCATGGTATACACATTGGCCTTGAGGGTAACTCCTAGATGCACTGATTTTGGTGGGTGGGGAAGAGATATTGTTGACGACATGGTCTATTGTGGTTCTCCTCCTATATCTACTTGTATGTGTATGAGTTTTTTCGAAAAGGTATAGCATGTACAGCCACGCACACAGTCCCATCATCAGTGAGACATTTTTTGTCCGAGGAGAAATATTGGGGGGTGTTTTTATATTGTATAGGATACAGTGTCAAAAATGCTTTCAAAAAACTCAATCAAAGTTGGAAAAATGATAGATTTGTTGTTATTTAGTGCTGTGTATAGGGCAGATGGTAGGTTTGAATTGATGCATCAAAGCGGTATTGTGAAACCCAGGTGCTAAATCCAATAAGTTGCTTGATATTAGTAGTTAATTTTACTTAAGAATATCAATAGGTGTTTTTTCATTAATAATTCAAAAAATTTTGAGAACACAGGTTAAGAGGTAGAAAAAGTAGGTCGATAGTGATGGACAACTCAGTTTGTTCCAGACTTATGCGTATTGGAGACTTTAGCCTGCTTGGAATTTTTTGGTAAAAACACCAGTCCTGAATATCAGTCCTAATAGTTGGTTGGTTTTTTAAAACAGTATTGTACGGGGTTTGGCAAAATTTCTTTGTTTTCTATTATTGTTTTCTACTGATACACGCGTCAATCGAATGTTTGCCTTTGACTTATTTATTGGAGAAAGTTGATTATTGAGTGAGATGTCCTATGTGTTTGTTGACGTATGGTATTACCAAAGAATTAGGGTATTTAGTTTCTCGGAGATAAGAATGTTGAGATATTTGGTGGGAGGCAGACATTGCAAACTTTGTGGCTATTTTGTGAGAAAGAATACTTAATCTGAATGCACAATGAAAATAATCACGTGTGAGTTATGAAATTAAATTGGTTATTGATTATTTATGGAGGCTTGGTTGTTTGTTTTGGATTGTTTTGGTATTTGCTAAGTTCATTTATGTTTCCCAGATCGATGCTAAGTATTCCAGTCTGAAGCTTGCGAATCTTTGTAGAGTAATTGAGTTTCGCATTTGACTGCTTAAGTAGGTTAGAAGATAGTTTCGGTATTTTTTGTATACATCGAAATTCATTCCTAGCTATATGATTTGTACCAGTAGTGAATTTGTGGTGTATAGATTTTATTTATTCCTTGCGTTATCCATGGGTTTTTGGAGTCTTTGAGTTGAAATGAATTTAGATATTTTAGGAAAACAAGAATAGTAAATGCTATGTACCTTGTCTAAAAAAATATTACAATTTACATCTGTATCATTACTGATTAGTATGGAATTCCAATTAATGTCTGTGATCTTAGTTTTAAATTTGAACGATTTTGATAGTTTTTTAGCCTAAAGGATATTTTGTGTTTCGTACAAGGCTTCCCTAGAATTGGGATGTTTAGAAACACGGGGAGGTCTCTCTCTCTCTCTCTCTCTCTCTCTCTCTGCTCTCCTCTCTCTCTTCCTCTCTCTCTCTCTTCTCTCTCTCTCTCTCTCTCCTCCTCTCTCTCTCTCTCACTCTCTCTTCTCTCTCTCTCTCTCTCTCTCCTCTCTCTCTCTCTCTCTCTCTCTCTCTCTCTCTCTCCTCTCTCCTCTCTCTTCTCTCTCTCTCTCTCTCTCCTCTCTCCTCTCTCTCTCTCTCTCTCTCTCTCTCTCTCTCTTCTCTCTCTCTCCCAACAATCATGATAGGTCATGTCATACCTCAATGTGACGGGAAAGACAAAATTGCTCTCTTGAGACCAAACGCATTGACACACACACACACACACACACACACCACACACACACACACACACACCGCCATACACACACACACACACACACACACACACACACACACACACACACACACACACACACACACACACACACACACACACACACACACACCACCATACACACACACACACACACACACACACACCACCATAGACACACACACACACACACGGGTACTCCTTAACGTAGTGGTAGGTAGCACCAATAACTCAATGTGTATTGGGCCAACAGCCAGGTTGACCCAGGTTTTTCGACAAAGCTTTGAAACTCCCATTTTCAACACCACAAGAGCCATAACGTTCATCACGACTGTTCTCTGGATGACTTTGGTATTCACCGTCACCCCTGCTTCAGTGACTCCGTCTGACGCACATTCGCGGTCGTCTATCACGATCGTTCAGGGTTCTGGGTTGTGGGTTTAGTCTGGATGAAAAACGGTAGTTGGTTGTCCACTGTTCCTCAAACCACAGGTCTTCACGGGCTGCTGATGACGCCAAACACTTCCGTTTATCTTTAGGACCTACTGTGTGGGTCTTTCATTTGGGTGGCATAGGGGGAGATGCAATTATCTATGGGGAGATGGGAGGGTAATCAGACAGTTAACAGGTCCGCATCACTTTGTATATAAACACATTCACTTTTCCCCGCGACTCATGGATCGTTTGAATACCCCTGCACTGTGGACTGTATATTTATTTGATCTAAATTCACGCACTTCCCAAGGCAGCGTTCTGACATGTGTCTTCTACTCGAGATAACTGAAGCTTGGAACGCTGGTGCATGGGAAGGTGTCGGTGATTGGCCGCGTGACATAAGGGGCCGTGAGGGTGCGGTGAGACAGCTTCTCTGTAGGCGAAGGTCATTCATTATATTGCACGAGGTAATCACGCCGCCCCCCGCCACTGTAGGTTGTCACATCGATCACGTACAAACTATTAAATCACAAGCTTTTTGCCACACCTCACACTCACAACAGCCGATCCTCTTTCCAGTGACGCAACTTTTATTTATTGTGGGATTATGTTTTTGTCTGCACTTTTTTCTTAAAAATCTGTTTTGAAATGTCAGATAGCGTGAAGCTTTTAATTTTTTTATTTTTTAATAAAACGTTCTATTTATGGCTGTTTACGTCTGATTCGACCAGCTTGCGAAATGTGCATAGATTGCTTCACTTCGATGCTGCGAGTAAAGAGGCGTTGTGAAGGGCGTGGCAAGTTGGGAAGGATGGATGGTGCAGTAGGTATATCGTTAAAAGTTCGACGATGGTGATGATGATGATAATAATAATGATAATAATAATAATAATGATAATAAACTGTCTATTTGTTGTGAGAAATATCAATACATGCATTTGTCTTGTGGCTCTCTAGGTATTCCTTCCAGGAAAATATCTTGGCTCCACCTTGCTTCTCATACATCTGTGTGATCCTGGTTATGACACAGACTGACGTTCACGCTGAGCTGATTATAAGGAAGTTAATGAGTTGTGCGTGACTTTTCTCTTTTATACACACTTGTCATCCAGTTGTCTTTATGTAACGGCGAGATAAATCCTCCTCCTCCTCCTCCTCCTCCTCCTCCTCCTCCTCCTCCTCCTCCTCCTCCTCCTCCTCCTCCTCCTCCTCCTCCTCCTCCTCCTCCTCCTCCTCCTCCTTCTCCTACTTCTTCTTCTTTCTAGGTGGGGAGCTAAACACGGTTTTCAGTCGCAGTTCAAAGCCTATTTTCCGGCTGGCTCCCTGAGGGCTTGTAGGATTAGGCCCTAACTCTCTGCTCTTTTTACTCAAGCCTTTTCTAGAAATACTTTAACCCCTTCAATGATTCTTCTATTGGTGTCCTGTACCCTACTCAAACCTAAAAGAAATTCCATTATCCCATCTATGTTCCCCTCTGCCACTCTATCCCACTGATCCACGCCTACCTCCCGTGCCACTATTGCTATAAGCCGCTCTCTTTCCTCATCATACCTTGGACACATTAATACCAGGTGATCTACAGTTTCATCTAGTCTACCCATACACATTTGACATATCTTGCTTCCTTCGTTTGCCCATCTATATATTCTACTATTGACCTCCAGAGATTTTGTCCTTGCTTTAAATAATAAACCACTCCCCAAGCTACCATCATAAAAGACCTCACACTTTGGTGTGGTCTTCCCCTTGTACCAATTCAGAGAACTCTTACCCTCCATCCTCTGTCTCCACATCTCCCTGCCCTGCCTCTGAACTTGGTCATTCACCTTTCGCTTTAACTCCCCTCACTAGACTGGTGTATCCTATCTGTGAAACCCTGTAACCCACACTTCCTCTCCCACCGTCTGCTTGATCTATCCCATTTACTACTCTGTCCTATCCACTCATAAACTTTTCGAGCCCACCTGTTTTCATCCATTTTTCTAAGCCTGATTTTGTAATTATGCACTGACTTTCCTATTCTCTCCGCAAAGGTACTCCACCCTGCCTCTCCCCTGATCGCCTCCACTGCTACATACCTATTTGCCTCTAGTGCAAGTCTACCTACCCTGTTCTGTACTACCTCTAACTTGTCCAGCTCTCCTACCGTCCACCTCATACACTCTGCCCCATACATGAGGCTCGGTACTGCCATGCCTTTCCACAACCCTCTTACTACCTCATACCTGTTTGCCCTACATCTTGCTACACTACCAAGCCTTCCCACCCACTGATTTGCTTTTCCTATTTTATCCTGTTTCGTCCTATCTGCTCCCTTCCCATCTACCGTGATACCTAGGTATTTATATGACTCGGTGCGCCCTATCCTCAGGTCTCCCATTTCCCAACTCCTACCCTCATCTGCTGCCTCTCCATTTATAACCAGGACCTGACTTTTCTCACTGTTAAATTTCATCCCAAAATCCCTCCCATACTG
Source organism: Chionoecetes opilio (assembly GCA_016584305.1). NCBI lineage: Eukaryota > Metazoa > Arthropoda > Malacostraca > Decapoda > Majidae > Chionoecetes > Chionoecetes opilio. Next base: position 40,502 of record JACEEZ010020497.1, on the reverse strand, counting down.
TGCGACTATATGTAGCATCTCCTGAAGTTCTCCACTGTCCTCACTCATGACAACTATGTCGTCAGCATATAGTAAACTGCTCAACTTTTCCTCCCCAACCCTTATCCCATAGCCCGAATTTCTCAACCTAATTGCTAATTCCTCTGTATATAAGCCAAAAAGTAACGGTGATAACACGCAGCCCTGCCTAACCCCTCTTCGACTACCTACCCACTCTGTCTCTATGTCCCCAAGCCTGTACACTGCCCGTGTGTCCTCATACATACTATCTATTATGCTGACTATTCTGTCACTAATCCCAATTCTAGACAGTAATCTACAAAGCAAACCCCTATTGACCCTATCATAAGCCTTTTCAATGTCAAGGAATGCAAGGTATGTCTTCCCACCCATCCTATTCATTTTTTCTATCACTGAACTAACTACGAACATGTTGTCCTCACCTCTCCTATCCCTGCGAAAGCCATTCTGTTCCTCCCCCATTACTACACCTCCTGTTGTTCTTCCGCCTTGTGAAAAAATCCGGTTCTTCACTGAGGTGACATGACAAAAATACACAAATTATAATGAATATGGGCCTAGTGATGGAAAAGTACTCCTAAAAACTGCAAATCAGCGTCAGTCGTTAAACATTCCTTCGGCAATACGGTAATTTAGTGGCTTGTTGTTATCGTTGGCTTATTACTTCCGCCAACGAAGTTGGAGGGAGGTTATGTTTTCACCCCGATCTGTCTGTCTGTCTGTTTGTTTGTTTGTTTGTTTGTTTGTTTGTTTGTTTGTTAGGGTACAGGATTTCTCGAAAAGTTACCAATAGATTTGGACCAAACTTGGTATACCAAGTCTATTTGGTATAAGGAAGAACTGATTTAATTTTGGATGAAATCAAATTACAACTGTTGCCATGGCAACCAATTGATTAAATATTCGGGCGGAGGTATGGGCTCTATTGAGTGCTCTCCCCCTAGTTGACCCCTGAAGTGGCAAGGTTAGGCGACGCTGGTGGTGTAAGGGAGTAAGAAGAACCGTGGCCAGCGCTGATCTGGGTATTTCCCTTTTTCGTGGAGTATTTTCCTAATATTTTTTGTTTTTGTTTCTCGTACAGGGAGAACAAACATGAAAACAAAACTTTCAAATGCCACTCAACCCCAATCTCATTGTCATTTTCAATGGGCTCATATTTCATGATTATCATTATTGTCAGTACATTATTATCACATTATTGTTGTTATCAGTAGGCTATCATAATTTTTATTATTATTATTTTTGTTATTATTATTACTTTTGTTATTATTATTAGTAGTAGTAATTTTATCATTATTACTATTATTAACATTATGATTTCATTATTATTATTATCATTATTGTTATTATTTTTATTATTATCATTATTACTATTATTGTTAATATTATCATTATTGTTTTTATTTTTATTATTATCATTATTACTATTTTTGTTATTATTATCATTATTATTATATTCCTATTATTATTATTATTATTATCATCATTATTATTATTACTATTATCATTATTATAATTACTATTATACATTACTATTATCAATATTATTATTCACTTCTCATCATATTTGTTTATCTATTGCTATTTTTTCTTTACGGAATGGAAGTGACGACGGAAAAATATCACAAAGTATACTTGTCTAATATTGTGTGTGTGTGTATGTGTGTGTGTGTGTGTGTGTGTGTGTGTGTGTGTGTATGTGTGTGTGTAATCACCATTGTCTTGTCCACACGAGCTGGACTCGTGATTGACAGTTTTACCCTCCCGGAGCGAACTTAGTGCTCGTAGGACAGATTTATGGGACACACCACAACCCCCCCTCCCTTTGCTCAAGAGGGACATTAACCGCCCGAATCTGTCAGTGGAAAAAACACGGGAGTGAGCGGGGATTCAAACCGGGTAACCACAGAATGATGCGCCAATGGTGTGTGTGTGTGTGTGTGTGTGTGTGTGTGTGTGTGTGTGTGTGTGTGTGTGTGTGTGTATTCAACTAGTATTCATCTAGTTGTATTTTACTGGATCTGAGCTACACTCGCATGGCCCCCTCTCCATAGTTACAGTGTATCATTCATCCTTAGTGCTTCGTGTTGGGTGCAGGTCAAATGGTACTGAGGCGATTGTGAATGAAGTCATTTGATCCACAAGACATTTTCGTCCCAAGTCATATAAGACACAAGTCAATTGGGTATCAGGTCATACCGTAATGAAGTCATCTTGTCCCTTGTCCAACTTGTACACTGGCCATCGCGTACACTAGCCAATCTGTCCCCTTGGACAAACCGTCATCAAGCGGTCCCTCCTCAAGCCGGCATGACCGCGCGTTTTACAGACAGACAGACAGGCAGACAGACAGACAGACCGACAAATGCAGAGAGATAAGGAAAGGATGGAAAGGAAGAAAGAAACTATAATTTTGTCCTTAACATATTTTTGTATATTTTATGTGATATTTATAGCACACACACACACACACACACACACACACACACACACACACACACACACACACACACACACACACACACACACACACACACACACACACACACACCACACACACACACACACACACACACACACACACACACACACACACACACACACACACACACACACACACACACTCACACACACACACACAAACAGACACACACAGACACACATACACACACAAACACACTGCCTGAACGGCTTGGTGGGTTAGGGCGTCCGGTACCATTCCGTGGTCCGGCGTTCGATCTCCGGCCCCGCTCATTCCCGGGGGGTTTTCCACTGATACATTTCGGCGGTTACTGTCCCCCTTGAGCAAGGGGATGGGAGTGTGCAGTGTGTAAGATCCCAGCATCACCAAAGATTGGTAATAATGAGCTCCAAGCTCGCACCAGGAGGGTGATACTGGCGATCGCGAACCAGCTCGCGTGGACAATACCATGGGTATATGACACACACTTCAAAGCAAAGCTGGATAATAGTAGTTTTTAAGACGGACAGTACGAGCATAACTTTTTTCTTGTATTTTACAAGTAGGTAAATACAACTAGGTACCAGAACATTATAAGTGGCCAGGGCGAGGATGTAAAACCTCAGCAAGCAACCTAAATGTCATGAAACGTCAAGTGGATGCCCATCCTCAATTAAGAGCAAGAAAAATATTGCGATATGACTTTTACATCCTCGCCCTGGCCACTTATAATGTTCTGGTGTCGCGGCTGCCGCGACACCGCCAACCCACCGTGAAACTTTCTACCCACTTATGCACACATCTCCTCGTAACATTCACAATCCTTGATACTTCTTCCACTGGCCTCTCTGCCTTGTGTAGAGATACAATAACTTTAATTTGCTCCTTTGTTAGGTCTTTCTTGCCACTCATTATGCAAATAATGATAATTATATAAATGCGCGTCTGTTCAAATTACTCGCGGGAAGGAAGGCGATACTTTTTTAAATGCTTCGTCTATAATTGACAAGTGGCATCTGAACATTCCTCAACGGTCTTGATGGACTGCTCGTGCCTTAAACAAGCTGCCATATGTAAGATATCTCTCACAGAAGTCAGAAGGCTGCCATAGAGTACATTTTCTGAATTCCCGTATGGAAGCGCTGTTATGATGTCGCGAACAATGCTTTGGCGCGCTGTATATATAATATATATATATATATATATAATATAGATATATTATATATTATAAATATATATATATATATATAGTATAATATATATATATATAATATATATATATAATATTATATATATATATATATATATATATATAATATATATATATATATATAATATATAAGAAAAAAAAAGAAAAAAAAAAGAAAATATAATAAAAAATATTAATATATATATCATATATTATAAAAATATTTTAAAATATAAAATATATATAATATATTATATAAAATTTTATATTATATAATATATATTATATATAAAATAATAATATATATAAATTTTAAATTTTTTTTTATATATTAAATATATATATATATAATAAAAATATATTAAATAATTAGTAGATATATAAAAATAAAAATATATTATATATATATATTATATAAGTATATATAATTATTATTATAGAAGGAAAGAAAAAGAAAGGAAAAAAGAGAAGTATAATAATATATATATTAAAATTATTAGAATACTATATAAAATTATATATATTTTAATTATTTTTTATATAAAAATTATTATTATATATATTTAAAATATAATATTATATATATAAATTTTATATTATTTATATAAAAGATATAAAGAGATATATAAATTTAATTATAGATATATTATATATTTTATAATATATATAAAAGGATATACTAATATATATATAAAATTTTAAATATATAATATATATAAAATATATTTTATATATATATTATATTATATATATGTATATATATAAAAGACGTTTTATATTTTAATATATATATAATAAAAAATTATTAAAAATAATAATATATATATATAATATATATATGATAAAAAATATATTTTATATATAATATATATAGATATAAAAAAAATACAATTTTATAAAATATTATATTTATAATATATACTATTAAATATTATATATATTATATATAATATAAATAAAAAAAAAATATAAAAAATTTTTAGAATATTATATTTTATATATATAAATATAATCTAATATTTTATATATAAAATATATATAATTATATATTATATATTTTAATATATAATATATAACAATATATATATATATATTATTATATAATATATATAAAATATATATAATATATATATATTTATATATATAATTATATATATATATAAAATTTTATTTTATATATTATAATATATATATATTTTATATATATATATTATGGGCATCTAGCGTTGTTTTAATTTGTTTTTAAACATTTGATTCGAAAATTTGTTAAAAGAAAAGTTTTGGGGATAAGCCCTTTATTTTGAAATGTGTTCTTAAGGTAAATGGATTAGAAAAAATAAATTAAAAATTTTGATTTAAGGAAGGTGAAAACCTTAAGTAGATCACATTTCAAAAATGAAGACTCTATACCTAAAGCCCCATCTCTAAAAAATTTAAAAATTTAAATGTTCTGTTGTAACGCTAAAACACACCCGAGACAAAAAGGAATCAAACCCCTTTAGGCTTTTGGGCAAAAGGTGTTTCTGCACGAAACTGGTCGCCCCCTTTTTCTTCCCCTTCGCAATCTGCAAGCCCGCTAAACACAAAAATTTTTAGATCACGCTTTTTCTATGAATGATTTTAGTATTACCCAAAGGCCCCACTCCCCTGGGGACACTTTTATTTTTAAACCCCAAAACATCAAGCTTTGCCCCCTTTGAAAAAATAACCAAGCCCTTTCTTTACCAATTACTATCCCTCAAATGTTTTTTCACACGGGTTTCGATTGTCCGACTCTCGTTTCGATCGCCAAAAAGAGCCGAAATGTACCTGTAAACTTTTTTTTCATTCAGTCTTCCCCAACTCGACAGCTTTACACACCAAGGTTTTTTAAAGTAAAAACTGTTTTTTTTATTTTTTATTTTTTATTTTTTAGATAATTGGGATTTTTTATTTTTTAAAAAAAAATTTTTTTGATTTTTCGTTTTTTGGGCACCCATAGTATATTATTTTTTTAAAAACTATTTTAGCCTATGATGCCAAGGGGTCTTTTGGCAAAACGCTGCGCATAAAAAACCCCCAAAAATGACGAGGGGTCGGGGGCCCCCTAAATGTCAAGATGATCAAACCTAAGAATACCAACTATATTATATATATTTTTTTTCATAATATAAAAATATAATTTTAATATAAAATTTTATATAAAAATATTTTAAAATTATATATATATAATATATATATTATATATATATATTTTATTATAAAAAAAAGAAATTTTTATATATATATAAAATATATTAAATATAAAATATATAAAATTTTTATTATTTCCGGGGGTATTAATTTTTTTTATATATATATACCTAAAAATATAATATTTTTAAAATTTTATAAATTTTAATAAATAATTACGTATTAAATATTTAATTATTAGAAAGGAACGGCAAAGGGAGGGAGGGTTTTAAAATTTTCCCCCTGGAAAAAGGGGGAAAAACCCCATCCTTTTTTTTCAAAATAAGCCCGATAACAGTTTTTTCCCCAGGGGTGGTTTTAAGTTTTTTAACACTATTTAAAAACATGTATCGGGGCACCCTTTACAAATATTTCACGGGCCCGCTTATCTTTTTAATGATCATGAAAGGGCGTGGGGTTTAAGGGGATTTGCTTCCCCTTTTATAAATGTGATTTTCCTCAAAATTTTTGGGAAATTTTTATTTTTCCCTTTAGCCACAGATTAAAAAGCTTTGCGGTTACCCCGCGCACAAATTTTAAATTTTTCCCAGCCCAATTTAAATGCCTACGCCCCTTTTTTTAAAGAGCCCTACTATGCCAGGCGTGGGTGGGTTTTGCTATTTGACAGTCATTATTTTTTTAATTTTTTTTTTTTCGTTTTTATATTGATATGATAATTTCTTTTTTAGGGGTACTTTTATGTTGGGTGGAACGAAACCGCCGTGTTTAGCCAGGTTTTCAGGGCCCGCTACAGCAAAGGGAAAAAAAGAAACTGGATAACAAACTCTGCCCAGCAAAATGTAATAACTTTTTTATTTTTTGGGCCAAATTTTTAAAAATTTAAAACCCCCATCAGAATTTTTAAAAAAAGGGAAAATTTTTTTAATAAAGTAAACTTTCTTGGGGGAAAATTTTTTCCCTCCCTTGAGTAAAAGGTAAAAAAACCCTTTACCTAGGCTCAGCTCAATATTTCGAAACTTGATTTTAATAAACCTTTTTGAAAAGGTTAAAATTTTCCTTATTTTTCATTTTTTAAAAACTAAATATGGGCTATGTTTTTCCTGGGGGGTTCTGGCTTGAAACGGGAAAATTTTTTAAATTTTTATGATATCACAATTTAAAAAATTTTTAATTATTTTTTACGTTTGGAAAAGGGAAAAAAAAAGGAAAAAAAGGATAAAATTTTATTTTTAAAAAAAAATTTTCCGTAATTGTTAGCAACTTAAGGAAATACAAAAACCAGTTTTTTAAAATGATAAAACTCTTTCAAGAGGGACAAGTTTTTTTAAAAAATTTAAAATTTTTATAGCGATGTTTTTTAACCTTTAAAAAGGGCCCTTTTAAAATTTCATAAAAAACCAAAAAAAAAATTATGGCCCTTTTGCCTTCTTTTTGGGGGTTTCGAGGGGTTTTGGGGGGTTTACCTTAATATTTTTTAAAAAATTTCAAGAAAAACCCAAGCAGCCCAAACATGGTGTTGACCAAAAAGGTAAACGGGCCCCTTTAGGACCTCGTCTTGAGATAAGGGCCTCCCCTGTATAGAATAGTCAGTTCCCCTCATAGACGTGGAACTTTTTTCCCCTTTTGATTATATTTTTAGTATACTGAAAACTAGAGCGTTAAATTTTTTAGTTATTCTTCCAGTTTTTTTCTGACAAAAATTTTTTTAAATGTAAAAATTTTTTTCATTGAAAGGAAGTGTTTTTAGGCCCTTTTTCCCTTTCCCGGGTGGTGTTTTGGGGGCAAGGGGGACTGCGCTGTGTGGCTGGGGTTTAAAGAAAGGGAGTGGTTGGCACCAACCTTGGTTTGCCTGGGGTGATCCCGCCGCAGCCCACTGCCCCCACCCATCAAGAACCTGTTTCTTAATACCTCCCAAGTGGGCCCCTTCGGGAAAGCTTCAAGTACTGTTTTTGTGAATTATAAGAATGTTGTTTAGGGGATTTTGAAAGGAAAATTTTCCCCTGATTTGAGTTTTTCCCTTTAAAACCCGGTATCTGCTTCATGTGGGTGCCATGGGCCCGGGTTCCCCATGGGCCGGGGGTCCTTAAAAACTACCTGGGGGAACGGGTGACCCTATTGCCCGGCCATAAAACCCTTTTGCCCTTTGTGGCTCAGCATGTCCTTTTAACCCCAGCCCCGGGGGGGGTGGGTCCTGCAATGTTGCGCGTCCCACTGGGGGTAAAACAAGGTTTTATCGGGATCCTTTGACGAACTATTTGGCGGGAATGCCCATCCCGAGATCGGGCGCCTGATGTCTTTTCTCGGGTTGGGCGGAGCGGGGGGGGATCCTACTGGGATTCGTGGGAGGCTGTTAGACTGACGTGGCGCGAGGTGATGCTGGTGTTGGTTTCGTCACCACCCTGCCCAATTTTTTGGGCCCCTTTTTTCCTCCCCAACTCACCCCGTTGGCTGGTGACCCGAGGTCGCGTTTAAGGGGGCAAACGAGCTCTGATTTTTCCCCAGGGGTCCACCCCTATCTCCACATTAGAGTTGCAGTTTTATCGTGGATCACTTAATAATGTTTCGGGCAACCCCGAGCACGAAAGAAGCAGAGAAGCAGATCGGGAAACCAAAAAGTCCTCTACAGACTAATTCTGGCCCCTCTTGACGGTCCTGGGGCAGTTTCACTGGCAACGGTTTTCCCTTGCACTTACGTCGTCCCGATTTAGGTCCCAATTTTAAATCTCAATTCGTTTTGGGGAGCGCTGTTCCATTGCAGGGCCGGGGAGTGGCGGGGAATTTGGGCTTCATGTTGGTTTGGGGGAAGCGTGGGGCCCTAGGGGCCTGATGGTGCCTTTTTTTTTTGGTCTGCTTCCCTCTCTCTCCTACTTTTGGGTGTACTTCCCGCCTTTAAATACAGGGAAAAGACTTTTCCCAAACTAGGATGGCTGCCACTTTTCTCGTTTCTATGTACTGCCCTTCTTTGGGTTTCAATCCGGCAAAGGCCCCAGGGATACTAGGATAAGAAAGGTTTTTGAAACCCCCGTGCGTGCCATTGGGGCCCTATTACCGGTTTTTTGGTTTTTTTTCACATCTATGTCACAGTCGCCCAAACGTTCCCATCATGAGGGGGAAAAAGGGGAGCAAGGGGGGTTTGGACAGACGGCAGCCTTTTCTCCTCCGGCCCCCAACAAAGGTTTTGGCCCACCCAAAAACCGGCCTTACCCTTTAGGAAGGGGGATGACACGTTCAAGGGATGGTTTAAAAAAATAGTTTTGACCCAAATTTCATGCGCGTGAAATGAAAAAAAGTTTAGCTGCGTCGTCCCCCGGACCCCCAACCTCTGTTTTTCACTGGACGGGAGATTGAAAATAATACAAAAATGAGAATTTTTCATTTTGATAAGCGTAACCCCAAATTTTATCGCATGACCCCTTTTAAGAACACGTACCCGTATATAGGGCATCCCTCCCCCTTTTCTAGGGGAGGGAAAAGGGCAAACGTGATATTCCGCTTTTCAAGTTATTCCCAAAAATTAAAAGTATCCCTTGGGGTTTTACGTTGGAAGGGCTGCAAAGGGGGAGGTGGGGAAATTTTTCATCTATGCCTATGCGCCTGTAGGGAAGTGCCTCCAGGGCTCGGACGGTAGGCCCTGGAGGCCCCCTTTGAGGGATTTTTTGTTGGCCCTCCCCCGTGGTGGCGGGAGGGAGATTTTTTTAGTGACGCCTTTAATTAGAGGCTTTATACCGCCCCCTTTTTTGTCCCCCGATGCGGGTTGGGAATCGAAGGTTTGAGTTAAGGACGGGCAGTGAGTGTTCTTAGGGCCCCTGGGCGGGCAAAATATTTTTAAATGGATTTTTGGGTTTTTTTCAGGGTTTAACTTTGGGGTCTTTTAGAAAAGCCCCTCGTGCCGGCTAACCAAACCGCTAAACCCCCCCAAAATGAAACCCGTTTTCCCTTTCCCCCCCCCCAAAGAACGGCCCCTGAAACTGTAAACCAAAAATTTGGGCCCAATAATATCGATAAAAAGAAGGGGAAAAGTTGAAAGTATCACGCCCGGGGGGGTGGCCATGGCAAATGATTTTTGAATAATCAGTTGTCCCATAAAGTAGGGGTTTTTGGACCTTAGGGGGGCCCGATCACCCCCAATTTTGGTCAGATCCCCTTTTCCCTCCACTAGTCCCTCCATTTGAAGGGAAAAAAAAGATGATAAGAACCCGTCATTCTAATTCCCGCCCAAATTTTATAAAAACTTTGCCCCAATGCCTTTCGGAAACCCCAAAAAAATTGTCTTCAAAATTGGGTCCACCATTTGTTTAAAAAAAAGCTAGGTTTCCGGACACTTTAGTAAACCTCACAGGGTTTTAAAAATGCATACAGTATGTTTCCTTTTAGCTGATAAATACGTTTTTTAACTTTTAAAAAAAGGGAAATTTTTTTGTATGAAACTTATTACTATAAAAAAAAAAAAATATACAGTAAAACCTCAATTTATTTTTTTATTATTTATTTAAATTTGCCTTTCCCCTGGTGGCATCAGGTTCTCTCCTTGAGTTTAAAAAATCCAAGGAAAAGAATCCCCGATGCCCTACTTTCCCCAGTGGTTTTACCAATTTTTTGTGCAGTAGCTCCCAACGCTGCTTATATTGGGGGAGACCAAACGCCACCTTTACCCTAGGATCGCGGGCAACGGGGATTTTTCTCCCGGAAATTGTAAACCCCTGTCCAAACCACCATTCTCATCATTTTGGGAACATTCCGAAGCCTCAGGGCCCCCCAAAAACGAACCAAAACTTCAATTTTTTTCACCCCAAGCTCCCCCGACTCCACCCCATGGATATGTGAAGCCTCCTCAACCCCCCACCCAAAAAACCCTCCCTTTGCGCACAGGGCCCCTTCAACCCCGCTTGTGTGGTTCTTTAAAACCCTGTGGGAATCCCCCCACACTCCACTGATTGTTTGATTTGGGAGGGGTAGTGTTTTTATTACTGTTTAAAAAAAAAAAAAAATTTTTAGGTTAGGCATTTTATATGTTCATATCATTTTAGTTTGGGACATTTTTATTTTTTAAAAAATTTTTTTGTTTTATTCCGATTTTAGGGTGATAAAGGCTTTGTTTTAGCCGGAAAAGTTCAAAAAACAATCAAGATGTTTTTTAAACCCCCTAGTTTTTATCTTCATTATAAGATTCCTTTTCCCCCATGGAGAAAAAATTTTCCTTTTATTATATATTTTATTAGGGTTTTCCCGGGCTTTATTTTTAGAAAATCAAATAATGATATCAAGTCCACACATGCTGCTCTGGTTCCTTGTCAAATGAAAGTGATTCCACCAAATTTTCGTGAAAATTGGGCAATATTTAATGGTCGCGCAAAACGAACGTTCTGATAGCTCCTCTAAGATTCAACCCATTATCTGCATTCTGATCCCTCTATCGTGTTCAGAAGAGCCTAGGTACAGGGAAACGAATGTGAAATATCTGTTATGTTTATTTAGTTATTTATTCCTACTCCAACACCTTCTTCTTGAGTTCCGCCTTCGTTTTTTTTAGGACAGCTTTCGTGTGGAGGCGGGCAAGCTTCAAGAGGAACTGGGTTTGCCGTTCGTCCTTCGTCCGGTTGCCGAGGAAGCGTTGAATGAGGGCTATTCCTCGTCTGCGAGGTCGTTCGTGACCTTCAGGACACCAGCCCGCTTCTTCGCGCACTTGAAACACGAATCCGTGTTTCCATGTTTCAGGACTCAGCTCAAGGAAGGTCGGTTGTTGGCCTCCTAGTAGACTTTTCAAGACCTGCATCGACCGCACTGAGCAGAAGGCTGAAAGCGGCCTGTTGAGATTGATTGGTGTCTTCGACTCGGGGCGCCGTGGATTCTTGGTCGTCGAAGGACGCTTCATCCCCTCTACCATCTCCGCCTTCTGCTCCGGGCTGATGTGGTCATCGAAGATGGCCAGTCCGATCAGGTTCTCGGAAAGGTACCAGGGATGGCGCCGCATGGCACGTTCCGCGACTAACGCAACCCCAGCGTCGCAGTGTTACCCTTCGTAAAATAACTAAGTATGACTATTTTACGGATAACGGGTTCACTCCATGTTGATACTGTTTGACTAACCTGTAAAGGGGTGATTGCCGGGTGATGCCCTCTTGACGGGCTGGTAACTTGCTTCGTTGCCCAGAGGTACACGTCAAATAAAGTGGTATGTATGGGCTTAACGTGGTCGAGCGGTTCTTACGTAATTTATAAGTATTCTTAGTGCCAAAGGATTCGAGTAAGACAATATACTGCACAATATATATATTGTATATATATGTACACTTGTGAAGGTTTATACAATAATAATGTCACGCTGCTCGTTAAGTAACGGTCAATGAAACTAATGTCTAATAGACAGCCGGGAACAGTTAATGACGTGACAAGGTACTCCACACCCCCAGGTGTGGGGTACACACAGACACACAGGAAGTGTGGTGAGTAGGAGCGCAAGGTAACACGTCTCCTCTCGTTCTTTGTGTTCTGTCTGTCTGTCCGTCCAGTTGCTGCATATAAGGAACGCTGCCGGAACTGGCAGGTTCCGGTGGACATGTCTCTCAGGCCCGTTGCACTCTCGTAAGCGTCATCATCCTTGGGCAGAGCGCTGAGATGACACACACACAACTTGTGTGTGCAGTCCGGAGCCAGGGGCGAGGTATGTCTACATGTTGCATCAAGACACCGGGTTGACTGTCCACGTCATTCTTATGGGCCATGGCGTGATACTTCGTCAACGTAACCTCATCAAAAGGTGTCAGCACTCAGCATCCGCTAGTCGACACTCAGACACTCGGACATTCTGTCTTAGTATAGATTAACACATAAATATATAATATATAACCAGTACGCTAATATCGCTCTCCCCTTATAACAATGCGTCCTCGCATTGTATAAAGACATGTATACCTAACTGGTGTTACATCGTTGTGTATCTATACCGATTCTCAGTGTTGCCAATCCTTACAAATACCTATACAAGGTGAGGGTTTACATGACAACATAGCAAAGAGGAATGTTTGGTACAACAGGAGTAATGATATAAGGACAATGCACTTAAGGTCATCAATAAACTGGTAAAATACTTTACAACAGAATCTAAACATGAGTTATTAGAATAAAAATGAACTCAAAGTCTGTTAGTAATGTGTTAATATCCCTGCAAATATCAAGAAGTGCGTTTGCCAAAACTCTACCGCGTAGTCACTTAATAACACTGGAAGTGTGGAGTGAAGATAAAACACAGCAGGGCCTTGAGCACGTGAATAATAGCACTGGCAGTATTAATTTATTATTTATGTTTTAAGACCTGCTTCTTAAAACTTAAGGAGTAGATACGGCTTGTAATGCTAATACAATCTGACTCCGGGTCGGTACTAAAAATTATCACAACATTAAGATATGCATTATATTATTTGCATACCACATAAAAAGTGATAGGAGCAGATTTCAGCTCAAATAGTTATTTTATTTCGTTATTTATGAACCTATTATTTACGGAGTACAGCTTCTCAGCTAATAAAAATATGGACTCCGGGTCTGTAATATAAATTTTCACGTTAAGATATGCATGTATGTTATTTCATTGCATATCAGAGAGTAATGTATTTATTTAATCATTCTCTAAGAAGTGATAAGAGCTGCCTTCAGCTAGAATAGTATTCTAAACAATAAATGTGCATAAAGAGTGCCAATGGCAGTAATTCATCTCTTCTGACACGAATGCCTGTAGCACTTGGCTGCTAAATTAATAGTTTTTATGTTATAATATCCTTACATAGACAAAAATATTTCCTGGCAGATAAACTTGGCGTAATAGCACTAGTGGCCTGAGGAAGAGTCTTTGGCAGGGGCAAAACAAATACTACCTGCAACGGATGTGTTAGAATTAGACTTCGAGTTGGTAGAGGAGATAATCTGAGGTGCAGTAAGGTTATTTTATGTTACAAACGGAGGTACTCGGAGGTGATTACAGTTATCCCTCAATTCATGAGTTAATTCCTCAAACAAAAGGTTAACTTCCCTGTACTGTCATTTCCTGCTTCCTCAGAGACTAGGAGTACATCTGCTATACTTATACATACTAGCAAATAATTCACTCACATTCTAACTTTTGTTTAAGAGTCAATAAATTCATAAGTAAAACTTTAATTAAGTTAACTATTATTTCCCATCTCCTGGCTTTTAAAGCAATTCAAGAAGGAGAATTGAATATATATATTACATATAAGGGAAGCTAACAAATTATTAAGAATTACAAAAAATTATGAAATATTAGCGGTAAGCATATTTAAAACATCTATAGAAAAATAACTAACAAATTAATTACTAGAAATTCTTTCACATGGCTATTTAAGCAAAAACAAATGTGAAAATACATATCTCACCACTAAGTGTTATTTATGTAAACGAGTGGCGTTTTTAAAGTATGTCTCTTGTAAGGTCAGCTAGATGTTGTATACTCACTAACATTGTGTTAGAGTCAGCACAGGCAAGTCCTTCCGTACTGCTGAATCAGAAGGGCTTCCTACAAGAGATGCCAATGCAGAAGCCAGATCAGCAGGAGTGGGGGGAAGCAGGTGTCGGCTGGGGCGTTGTGATGACCTCGTAAGAAGTCGGGGCCTCTTCCGTACACACGATAACAGCGTCCTCGTCTGCGTTCTTCCACGCGCCTCGTCCTTGTCCTCGCGGAGATACGCGTCCTTGTCCTCGCGGTGTTCTCGTCGCTGAATCTCGGAGGCAATGTAGGCTGGATTCTCTATACTGGGGAGTTATTAATTGATAACTCTGTTTGTTGTGGTTTGAGTAATGATATGAACGGGGAGATCTTTAGGAGGAGATGCTAAATCGCGGAAAAAATCACGCAAGGCCAGTGTTTGTTTGACGCAGCTTAAACAATTTTGTGTCTCTCTCTGTCTTTCTCTGATTACGTTCACTGACTCAATGTGTTTCCACAATATATCGCTCACGTGTATTAAATAGTATGTACTCGTCCAGTTATTCACTTAAGGCACGTAACTTATATTACAATTTTATGTTGAAACATACCACCGTTGTCGTCTTTTTATGTTACGACATTACCATTATGTCTTGTAACGCAACACTATGCGTGATGTAATGTTATCTCATTCCACCGCTATTTCACCAATTATGTTACCCTTCTTAGTATGGTTATTTTACGGATAACGGGTTCACTCCATGTTGATACTGGTTGACTAACCTGTAAAGGGGTGAGTGCCGGATGACGCCCTCTTGACGGGCTGGTAACTTGCTTCGTTGCCCAGAGGTACACGTCAAATAAAGTGGCATGTATGGGCTTAACGTGGTCGAGCGGTTCTTACGTAATTTATAAGTATTCTTAGTGCCAAAGGATTCGAGTAAGACAATATACTACAAAATATATATATATTGTATATATATGTACACTTGTGAAGGTTTATACATTAATAATGTCACGCTGTTCGTTAAGTAACGGCCAATGAAACTAATGTCTAATAGACAGCCGGGAACAGTTAATGACGTGACAAGGTACTCCACACCCCCAGGTGTGGGGTACACACAGACACACAGGAAGTGTGGTGAGTAGGAGCGCAAGGTAACACGTCTCCTCTCGTTCTCTGTGTTCTGTCTGTCTGTCCGTCCAGTTGCTGCATATAAGGAACGCTGCCGGAACTGGCAGGTTCCGGTGGACATGTCTCTCAGGCCTGCTGCACTCTCGTAAGCGTCATCATCCCTGGGCAGAGCGCTGAGATGACACACACACAACTTGTGCGTGCAGTCCGGAGCCAGGGGCGAGGTGTGTCTACGTGTTGCATCAAGACGCCGGGTTGACTGTCCACGTCATTCTTATGGGCCATGGCGTGATACTTCGTCAACGTAACCTCATCAAAAGGTGTCAGCACTCAGCATCCGCTAGGCGACACTCAGACACTCGGACATCCTGTCTTAGTATAGATTAACACATAAATATATAATATATAACCAGTACGCTAATAGCAGATCCTCTTCACGTCAGTGATGAAGTCCAGGTCGTTCTTGGCTGCGTAGGACGGAATCATTGCCTCATTCCAGTATTTCGCGTAGACCATGGTCACAAAGAACGCATACTCGACGGATCCCCGCCAACTCCCGCCTGCTCATCTCCAGCTGGTCATGGAAGAGCATGATCTTCACGGCGTAGATGGCCTTGGCCATCCATTGGGCCATGTGGTAAACACCAGGAGCACGGAAGGATGTAGGGACTCCTCCTCCGAGGTAGGCCACGCTGAGCAGGATGATCTTTTTGTAATCTTCGCGTGGATGATTCCCACAGTCAAGCAGACATTTCAAGTGGCCGAGCATCTCAAGGCGGTGAGCTTCTTCGTCGGATGACAGAGCGGTCGATGTCAGGGGCTGTGGTCGGCTCTGGTCAACGATAGGCCAACGATTCTGGAGCCTCTTGAAAAGGGCGATGTTAGGGCCAGATGATAGACCCATGCAAGCCTCGAAGACATCCTTCAGAACAACTTCCAGGATGTGGTGGCGGCATGCCAACCACACCAGGGGCTTCTCAGTGCACGTTCAATCCTGATACACGCTCCTTGGACCATCCCCGTGTTGGCCGCTGTCGTGTCGAATGCCATTCCAATGATGTTTGCCCTCCAAGCTGCTTTCCCGCACCAGCTTCAAACGGTTTCTGCAACAGCTTTCCTTCCCGTCTGCAGACACAGGAACACCCAGAAGTTCCTCCGTATCCTCCCCGGACACCAAGACGGCCACCCTCTCCTCCAATGACCTTCCGTCCGCTAAACTGGGTAACAACTTGCCGTCCCAATGCAGGACCAAAGGGACTTCAGGCTTGAAGGAGAGAGACATGGCAATCTCTTCGCGTTTCTTGACTCTGGCCCGGTGGATCGACGAACGGGACACAGTGATATGTTCGATGTCGTGGCCGAGACTCATTGCAGCAGCGGCGTAGGAGGATGTCGCAGCACGGATGGACAGATTGTCGCACTCCCAAGCAGGGGTCAGCTCCTTGGTGAGCTTATTCTCCTTAGGAGGTCGACGGCGTGGACATTTAGCTGGTGTCGGAGCTTTGAAGTCGTCGTCCTCGGTTTCTTCGTTGGACGATGAGGATGTAGTAGAAAACTCCAAAGCCACGTCACGATCAAGAGTGGATGACGAAGCAGCCGCGTCCTTCTTCTTTATCTCCTCCATCCTTTGTCTCTTACGTCGCTTCTCCTCAGTCGCTCGCTTCAGCTTCTCGTCCACGCCAGCCATCGAGCAGCTCTGCCGGTCCTCTCTCTGAGCCTCCAAGAACGCCTTGTCTTCCTCAGAGATCTTCGCTTCCATTGCCTTGGAATGCGCGATGTCGAACATGTCTTCGAGGCTGTCTCTGAAGATGCATCTCTTTATTTCTTCCGTCTCTGTCTTCCGTGACTAGGATTTCGCCAAGGCGCCGTACTCCTCGTACAGTTTGAGGACCTTCTTCTTCACCCACGACACATCCGACGTCGGAATGTTCGCACGTCGCCACACTTCCAAGACCTTCTCAGCGGTAGAAGCTGCTGCAGCAAAAAGAACCTCCTTCTGGATCTTGTGGTGGAACAAAAACACCTGGAGAACCTCACCTCTCGACGGAAGACGATTCCCCGGGAATGACGATGTTGGGGACTTCTCCAGTAGCCATACCACGTCCGTAGATCGTCTTTCACACGCCATCACGTTAGACCTGGGAACACAAAAGAAACCAGAATAGTTTTTTTTATTTTACATCGATAAATACATACATATGCATTAGCTACATTATTTATAGTGATGGAAATACAAGGGATACGGCAGGCACACACTTAAAACGACTAAGTTCACACACTAAGATAGTTGTAATATAGATGTAGTGAGAAACAAACCGACACAAAGGACACCACACGCGACAACGACACACGCAACAACTACCTCACCCTCTGACGCCGAGCAGAAAACTGAACGAAATGCGCGACCAGCAGTGTTCCCAGTGGGAAAAACAAAAACGTGCCATTACCAACGCTCAAAACGTAAAAAAGTACCACATGACCGAAGAAAAGTATCAAAAAAGTATCCATTACTGATTTTTATAAGATATATTTTATAAAGAAGAAATTACTAAATATTATGAAATCCTTGATAATCATAATAAAATTTAAGACAACATCTTACGCCTGGCAGCGACGAAGAGTGTCTACAGTCTGCTGCAGCATGATTGTGTGCTTTACGGACTCGATCAGAGAGAGAGAGAGAGAGAGAGAGAGAGAGAGAGAGAGAGAGAGAGAGAGAGAGAGAGAGAGAGAGAGAGAGAGAGAGAGGAGAGAGAGAGAGAGAGAAGAGGAGAGGAGGGAGGAGAGTGAGGGAGGAGGGAGGGAGGGAGGAGGGAGGGAGGGAGTGATGGAGGAGAGGAGGAGAG
>JACEEZ010020497.1:6905-14405 GCA_016584305.1 Chionoecetes opilio | reverse complement strand
CTGAGAAGAGTCAGGTAGGAGTACAGTTGACGACACCATAAACCATCCTATCAATCAATATTAATATCAATAAAAAAACATATTAATGTCATTGATAACACAAAATACAGCTGCCATCAAGAACATACTAAAACTTACACACATTCCACTGTATACAAAAAAAACAGAACTGAAAAGCCTGTCATGTATCGCTGCGAAAGAAATAACACCATTACACTCGTCACTGTGGTGTCTCAAGGTGGTATAAAAACTCTTAAATCGGAGTAGTATTTCAAAGTAATATTTTTTTCTTTTCTTATCAATCATGTCTACTTCACCAGGATGGAGGTGGTCGATGGGTATTCATTTTTCTTACATGCCCCTTATAATCAATGGTTTTAGCGCGTATAATTGCCACCAAGCACTCCCGCAAACCGTCTGGAGGGTAGGTGTAGCTTGGAAGTGAGGTCAGGTCCGGTAGGCCCACACAGGGGTGTTGGGGGGATTATCTCTGTCTCTCTCTTTCTCTCTCTCTCTCTCTCTCTCTCTCTCTCTCTCTCTCTCTCTCTCTCTCTCTCTCTCTCTCTCTCTCTCTCTCTCTGAACATCAAGCCACTAATTTATTGAATCCATTTCACGCCCAGCAGAGGGGCCAAAGCTTGATCATAACTTGATCTTATTTGATAAAAATCAAATCAAATTCCTTGCGGTAAACAGTGAAGAAAATGAAAAAGAATAGCAAACATGAACAAAGCACAAAAGAAACATTAAGTTATCCACGAGAATGGAACTGGAAAAAGAGAGAAAAACACCATTAAGTATTTCTCTACTTCAACCAGACATTTTTTCAACAATAATTTTTATTATTTTCCTCACTACTCAATTAAAGAACCCTGGGGAAGACCCCATCCTCCCCCTCCCCACCTCCCGCCCGGGCAGGCTGATTACTAATAGCCCGGCCCCGCGTGCAGCTTCCTAGAGTTTCCGAGACGAGCCCTGCAGCGATGAGACTCGGGGCATATTTTAAAATAGTCCACGAAAAAAAATCGTCGTTTTCTCGTCGTTTTCTCGAGGTACTGCATTTGACGTCACTAAGCTGGGCGCGGTTTAACCCTGTAGTCTATTATAGTCTAGGCGATTGGTGCAAAAATTGCTCAGATGATGATAAAAGCATGAAACTTGGCACAAATATCCGTCACATCATTCTTAATATTTTCAGGGGTAGAGCCAACGCAAACTGTTATTAGCATAGCAACGGTTGCTAAGCAACATATTTTCCCTAGCAACCAGTATATATGATGCCTTCAGACCAATTTTACTGAAAAATTGTAATGTATTTCAATATCTGCAGCTTTGCTCTTAATACTTACACCACCCTGGAGTAGATGACATATGCATAACATAGCAACAGTTGCTAGACAACACATTTTCAACATGTCAACAACAACATGTCAAGTCCCCATGTGAATCAAGGCCAGATACGGAAGTGAGTATCATGGATGGTGCTGTACTCGTGAACATTCTTAGACCCGGAGGATGCAAGACATTTGGCGACTACGCTGCAAATGTGTTTGTCCCACACATCAAAAGAGAGCAAAATCAGGCTCAACGAGTAGATATTGTCTGGGATCAATACTTTACCAACAGTTTAAAGGCACAGACCAGAGAAAAGCGTGCTATGGGTTCTAGTCAACGTAGGCGAGTTGAGGTGTCCAGCCCCGTACCAAAGAACTGGCAGCAATTTCTTCGCTTGAATAGCAACAAGATAGAATTGTTCAAACTTCTGAATGATGAGTTGATGGCGAGTGCATCAGCAGAGAATCCTCTAGTTGTTACCGATGGTGTGAATGTACTCTGTGTGCCTGCACGGGACACAACCAGCATTGCTCCCTGCAACCATGAGGAAGCAGATTCCAGGATCATGGTACATGTTGCTGACGCTGTTAGGCAAGGCTTTCATAAGATCCTCGTTCGGACAGTAGATACCATGTAGTTGTGCTAGCAGTAGCGACTGTGCAGCAGTTAGGAAGATTAGAATTATGGATTGCATTCGGAAGTGGCAAGAACTTTCACTACATCCCAGCTCATGAGATATGTGCTTCCCTCGGCCCACAGAAATCATTGGTACTTCCGATGTTCCACGCTTTCACAGGCTGCGATACGGTGTCGCAGTTTGCCCAAGTTGGAAAGAAGACTGCATGGAAAGTGTGGGAGACACATGATGAACTCACTGAAGCCTTCTATGAGTTGCATAGTGCACCGGAACAAATCTCTGAAAAGGCTGAGGCTTCTCTAGAGTACTTCACCATCCTTCTCTATGACAGGACAGCGACATGTACCTCCATCAACGAAGTCAGAAAACTTCTATTTACACGCAAAGGGCGTCAGATGTCAGCTCTTCCTCCCACCAAGGCTGCCTTACAGCAACATATCAAGAGGGCGGCATTGCAAGGTGGGCACTATTGGGGACGTACTACTCTGCCATATCGCCAGTTGCCCTCCCCTGCTGAGTGGGGATGGACTTGCCCAGAACAGTGGAAGCCCCTGTGGACAAACCTTCCTGAAGCCAGTGCATCCTGCCAAGAATTGCTGAAGTGTCGTTGTAGGAGCAGGTGTAGAGACTGCAAATGTGTACGAGCGCACTTGAAATGTACTGTTTACTGCACATGCAGAGGAGATTGTGATAATGCCTGAAACTATGGGGAAGACTTGAAGCTGTTAATGGTGAGATCATACATTGTTGATACAAACGTGTGGGCAGTGTAAGGGGGAATCATCATCAATAAAAAGACAATTAACAAACAAATGCTGTTTTTTATCTTTTGACACCCACAGTGGCTTTAAAGCATGTCTTCCCATAGTTTTGATGTTCAAAAACATAGCACCATCCTTTTGGAGTAGATTAAATAGACATAAATAGCTTGTTGCTAGGGTAAATATGTTTCCTAGCAACCGTTGCTAAGAAACGGGCTGTTTCCGTTGGCTCCACCTTTGAAAATATTCATTATGGGCTGAGGAATAAGTGTGCCAAATTTCATGCTTTAATCATTAACCGAGCAATTCTAGCTGTATTTTGCACCAATCGCCTAGACTATTAATCCTGCTAACGATCGCGAGCCACCTCGCGTGGACAAGACCATGGGTGAATGACACACACACACACACACACCCACACACAAACACACACACACACCAACACACACCACACACACACACACACACACCACACACACACACAGACAATACACATAAGAAACACGTAACCTACTATTTTCGCATCATTTTCCTTACTCGTTTGCACGAAAATTGTCATCCAAATTGCTGTCCTACGTATATTATCCTTCATCACCCACAGCCACAACTCTGCCATCCACCTCTCACCCAACCACAATCTCGCACACAAAAAAAAAGAATCTCCCAAACCTGGCTCCGACCGCCCCGCCCCACCACAAAGTTATTGTTTGTTTATATGCCCGTGACCTTCTGCTGAGATGGTGACTTTTCCTTGACTTAAGCCATTGTTTTATGAAATATAATCTCGGTATACCTGTAATAACTTTTGATCATGTCCTCTTTCATCTCCTTCTCTTCATTCCCTCTCCTCTCCTCTTCCCCTCCTTTCCCTCCTTCACTGAAAAACCCTCCCTTCTATCCCCGTTCATTCGTCATTCTTCCTTAATTCATTCTTCATTCATAGTTTGTGTTCCCCTCCACACCCTCGGTACTTCCCTTCTCCCCGCTCACATACACTTCCACAACCCTGCAACTCTAGACCATCTACAGGAAGAAGAATGATGGAGAAAGGGGCAGAATTGGGCTTCGGGGAGACAGTCCATGGCCTATAGAGGTGGTAATATATCATAGGTAGTCTCTGATGGAGTTTTAATTCTGTCATGTTTATGGTTTACTGGATATGGTTCGGCCCAACGCAGTCATTGCCTCTGTAATGATTAGCACTTGAGGCACCTGAGGCATCATAGTGATAACTTCAAGCAGGCAAAGTCGATATGTGTCCCCGAATGAATTTGGGTTTATAAGCAATATTCCCAGGAGTCGGAGATGAGTGCCGCCACAAAGACTGTATGTGTGCCCTTAAGGTTTCCATTCCGTAACATGACCTGGAGACTTAAACACTGTATTAGTCTCGAGGGATGCGAGAAAACGATGACTCGGTATTTCTTTTTTTCAAAAGGAACAGAAATTATGAAGCAGGAAACGACATATTTCACAGATTTTATGAATTGAAAGTTGTGATAATGAAATTAACCCAATAAAATGTTTCCTTTTATTTACATGATTATGTTCATACATTCATATTCATACGTACCCAGACATACGTGAGAACTCTCTTGTCACTGAACATTGCTGACGACAAACTTGGTTTCAGGGGACGATGTGGGTTGGATTGGATAATTCTTGTGGCGAAAAAATATGAAGACGCAGGAGACGAAATACAAGGGGGAGCTAAAAGATATATAGTATGCTCATTTACAAATCAATCCCCAATCCGAGAACAATTTTAGACCTCCATTAGCCTTATTACACGCAGCAACAACAAACACCACACACCACACACACACACACACCACACAACACACACATCACACACACATACACCACACAGGAACACACCACACACATACACACACCCCACACACACACGACACACACACACAACACACACAAACACTCACACACACGACACGTCACACACACAAACACACACACACACACACACGCACACACCCCGCACAACACATCACACACATACACACATACCACACACACACACACACACACACACACCAGTCCATACACATACCACACACACACACACACACACACAGTCACGCACATACACCCCACACACCATACCACACAACACACAGTCCACACATACACACACACACACACACACACACACACACACACACAGTCACACACTACACACATACACACACACAGTCACACCCATACACATCACACAACACACACCACACACACACCCACACATCACAATTATATAACGACTTATACATTAAAGAATACAACATACAAATTTTTTTTTCACAGCTACGGGACTGAGGGGAACAAAAGAACAAAAACGGAAAGAAAAAAATAATTCCGACCCTTTCATAAGAGCAAGGTCCACTGTGAACTTTCGCCACGAGGTGCCATGCCCTGCTGTATGTAAGAGGGGATGTGTCTTCCTCGTGTTAACGTTGAGGAGTGAAGACAAAGAAATACATAAAGATGAACTAGAGAGCATCGTAAGAAAAAAAGATAAACTAGATTGTAGATGACTAGAGAAACAGTGAAGAAATAAGATTACACTAGATAGATGAACTAATCAACATGAAGAAAATAATATAACTAGATATATCAACAGGTAAACAATTGAGAAAATAAGATAAACCTAAATATAAGATGAACTATAAGACAGTACAAGAAAAATAGATAAACTAGATAGATGACTAGAGAAAACTGAAAAAAATAAGATAAAAAAGATAGATAAACTAGAGAAACAGTGAAATAAATAAAATAAACTAGGTAGATAAACTAGATAAACAATGAACTGAAATCAAAATTTAAAACCCCCCCCCCCCCCCCCCCAGATATATAAACTCGAGAAGCAAGTGAAGGTAAGAAAATAAGATAAATTAGAATATATGAGTAGTGGCGTATACACTATCTGATTAATAAATACGTTTGTTAAAATTATCTCGCACTTATAAGGAGCGGAATAAGCAGGGCAAATAACTACACATCAGAGAGTAAATCATTCTTCGTCCGCTGACTTAGATTTCAAGGGTTTTCAATATAATGAATTGAACTCTTCAACAGTTGAATACTTTTGTCTATTGGTCCAAAAACAATAAGATTTCCCGTTTCAGCTCCTGCCTCAAGCCTTTTGTATGTGTTATTAAAGTCATCGTCCAGACCATTTCATCTTTCCTGATATGATTAGTTGAGTATAGCCTTTTCGAGTTACAACTATTTTCCCCACTTTTTGCTCCGTGAGCGTTTTTTTTTAATCCGACTAAAAAATCTGTAATTCACCAAGCTCAACTGCAGATATCCCACGGCTCGGTGACGTAAAAAAAGGAAGGCCCCCTTTTCCCCCGCGTTTTGTGTTGTTTGTTATAGTGTTTGGGGTTTGTGTATATGTTTTTTGGTTTTGTGGTAGTAGTTTTTTTTGGGGTTTGTTTTGTGTGTTTAGTGTTTGGTGGTGTGTTTTTTTTGTGTCGATTTGTTTTTTTTTTGTTTTTTGTTTTTTGGGGTTGCGTTTTGTTTTTTGTTTTGGTTTTTTTCAGTTTTTTTTTTGGGGTGTGGTTGGTTCCCCCCGTTTTTTTTTTTTTTAGTTTTTTTTGTGTTTGTTGTCGGTTTTTTGTGTGTTTATTTTGTTTTTTTGTTTTTTCTGTTTTTTTTTTTGTGTTTTTGGGGGTGTTGTGTTTGTTTTTTGTTTTTTTGGGGGGGTTGGGGTTTGTGCCCCTTGTGGTGTGGGGGTGTTTTTTTTGTTTTGTGTGTGGTTTTGTGTGTGTGTTGGTGTTTTTGTGTTTGGTGTTTTGTGGTTTTGTGTTTGTTTTGTTTTTTGGGTTGGTGTTATTTCTGTTTTGTGTGGTGGGTGGGGTTTTCGGTTTTTTTTTGTGTGTTTGGGTGTGCAGTGTTGTGTGGGGTGTGTGCCGGTCGTGTGTGTGTGTGTGTGTGTGTGTGTGTGGTGTGTTTTGGGGTGTGTGTGTGTGTGGTTTTGTTTGTGTTGTGTGTGTGTTGTGTTTTTTTTTTGGTGTGTGGTGTGTGTGCTTTTGTGTTGTGTGTTTGTGTTGTTTTGTGTGTGTTGTGTGTTTTGTGTTGGGTGTGTGTTTGCGTGTGTGTTGGGGGTGTGTAGTGTTTTTGGTTGTGGTGGTTGTGGTGTGTGTTTTGTGTGGTGGTCCCTGTGTTTGTTTGTTGGGGTGTGTGTTTTGTTGTGTTGTTTTTGGTTTTTGGGGGGTTTGTGTGTTTTGTTGGTGTGTGTGTTTGTGTGTGTGGGGTTGTGTCTTTGTGTTGTGGTGTGTCGTTTTGGGTTGTGTGTTTTTTTTGGTGGGGGTTTTTTTTTGTTGTTTTGTTTTGGGTGTGTGGTGTGTGTGTGTTTGTGTGTGGGGGGGGGTTTTTTTTTTTTGTTTTTTTTTTTTTTTCCTCCCCGCCCTGGCCCCAAGGGGCCCAAACAAAAGGGGGTAACCAAAGCCCGCTTGTTGCCAGTCCAAAAGGAAAACAGTAAAAGAATAAAAAAAAAAAAGAGGGGGAGGCCCAATTTATTTTTGGGGAGGTGTTTGGGTTACTTTCTTTTTAAAGATTTAAGTCAAGGAAAGGGGAAAAAAGAAACAGGAAAAGTTCCAGAGTTTCCCGTGAAAGGGATAAAAAAAAAGAAGATCGTTTAAAATTCTTGCATTGGGGAAATTTTGGCAGAATGGGGATGAAAATGAGTAAAAAGTCTTTTCGCGAGGCCGCGGGGGGGGGGAGGCTGCAGTTTAGCAATTTTCAAAGG